>ML297432.1:134134-155875 GCA_005239495.1 Nicotiana undulata
GGGGAGGGGGAGGGGGGGGGGGTGCATGGACCTAAATTGACTAAACATGCTAGACAGGAAACGACATACAAATATTAGTCATTCTAGAAAAATTCTAAACTAAATGGCAGAACTAATTATTCAGCAATAATAAAAAAAAATGGCAGAAATCCTATCATTGATGATTAAATATAAACTATGATTAACAATTGACGAACCCTAGTTAATAATTGACAAGGACAAACAAAATTTTAAATGGCTATTGTCCAAGAAATCAAAAACATACATAAAAGCAAAACTAAAGTCCATATTAATCAAAAAGAGAAAAAGGAAAAAAAAGGAAAAACAACGGAAAACCGTCACATTTATGCAAGATATAGAACTTTATTCTGAAACCTAAAGCTACATCAGGTAATCAAACAGAAACATTATTTAGGAAAATAAAACAGAAATTTTACGAAGACTAATCAATTAATCCCAACTAAGAGACAATGATTATCATAAGCAATTTTAATGCTAACCTAGACGATTTATTTTAATATACGAGTGATAAAAAGAGAGAAAGGAGAGGGGTACCAGTGTTAGAGGGGGGAGGGGGTGTTAGACTATAGGTTCTTAAAGGGGGTGGGGGTGTGTGGAACAGTTAAATAAGATATGTTTAATTAGTTCTCAACCGTTAGATCTTAGGAGATCAACGGCTGGGATTAAGTTTAGCTCAAACGGGATCATTTTGGTGAGGGCTGGCGCAGGCCGGGTAATGAAATTATTGTGTTGGGTATTTAGGTAGTTTATTGGAAATAATTTGGTCCTGAGAAAGCTTAGCCCGGGTCCTATTTTATTATTCTTACAATATTAATTAATTCCAATTAAGTGTAGACATAACAAAAAATATAATAATTAACTTAACTTATTTCTTGTCTAATTTATACACTGATTAATTAATTAATTAAGAGTAAAATATTTAGTTTGATACTCGTAATCATTTAGAAAATAAATTCTAAAAAATGATTAAATTAAACGATTAATCGCTAAATCTACATTATGTCAAATAGTCATCACTTTTGTTGTTATTTAATTGAATTAACTAAAATAATAAATTCGTAATTCCTTGATGATAATGATGCACCCAATTATGCAACTTTAATTTATTTAATAATTTTAAGAGACGATTTTTGATTATGCAATGCAAAGCAATTGACAAATAACACTAAAATTCAACAAAATTTATAAAATTAATTTATTTAATTGAATTTTGTAGGAGTATATGGTGGGTGAAAAATCACGTGCTCACAGCTGCCCTCTTTGCTTGGAAACACGAAGAGTTTTTGGGCAAAGACAAAGTGAGCAGTCATGAACGACTTTTACCCATTCGCATACTCCGTGTGAAGCATTTTTGAAAAGTTTGACCTAACCATGCTTCAAGGTTTCCTATATATCCTTGGCTATAAAGGAATCAAGTCAGTGTAGTTTGGAAAGTTTTGGTAGCTGGGACTACCGGTAACTGTGGTTTCAATACGGTTGCTGCTGCTGAACTCCTTATTACACCAAAGGTAACAAAACGAAAAGACTAACTAAGCATATCAGCTACTAGTTACAAGATTCATATCAAAGGCTTGGTCTTGAGTCTTGGCTTTTGCTGACTCTGACCTAGATCTTGATGCTTGTTAGCCGCAGGTGATGGTTTCGTCTTATCGTTCTTCGGATCAAGGCAGGATATACAAAACAGATGACTTCAATCTCGCCCTGACAATCCATGTCTTCTCCGCTTCTGCACTTTGGATTCAACCTTCTCTTTTTTCTTTTTATTTTGGATCGAAACCTTTCTTTTTGGTCGTTTCGAACCCATTGCCCTAAAGTGTAATCTGCAAAATCAAGAACAAACGAACAAAATTTTCTGCCCCAATTTTCACTAAGAAAATTTCGTGAGTTATTGTAATGAAATCTATGCTACTTTATTATTGAAAGAGATGAAAAGTTGTGAATGGTGTACCCGGAGTTATTGTAGACTAGGGAGTGGATACCCTATGCCTAAAAGTAAAATCAACTAGGGATTGGAGACCCTATGTTGGAAATATCGATAGGTTATGCTGTCGTCATGAAAAGATCACAAGGTTATGCTGGTGTCTGAAAAGGTCAACAAGCTATGTTGTTGCCTGAAAAAGAGATCATTGGGTTATGCCAGTGTCTGGAAATGATCAACAGGTTATGCTGTTGTCAGGAAAAAAGATCACCAAGTTATGCTGGTGTCTGGAAAGGTCAACATGTTATGTTGTTGCCTGAAATAGAGATCACTAGGTTATGTGTGATGACCCAAAGGGTCATCCCGTGTATTTCTAGTTAAATCTATATTCCGAGGTCATGAAAACAATAATTTTCATCTCGATTTGCGTGCGTAGCCCGGGCGTGTAGCCGGGAAACCGTTATGTGAAAAACTGATAAAAACAATAATTTTGTGTTGAAATTTGAATAAAGTTGACTTTGGTCAACATTTTTGGTAAACAGACCCGGACCCGTGATTTGACGGTCCCAAAGGGTCCATAAGAAAATATGGGACTTGGACGTATGCCCGGAATCGAATTCCGAGGTCCCAAGTCCGAGAAATGAATTTTAAAAAAAATTATTTTCTGAAAAATATAAAGGTTTTTAAAAATGAAATTTAATGTGAAACCTGTGGTATCGGGCCCGTATCTTGGTTCCGGATCCTGGAACAGATTCGATATGACTTATGTGTGTTATTTGTGAAGTTTGGTAGTAAACGGACTTCGTTTGACGTGATTCAGACCTTAAATGCAAAATTTGAAAGTTTAAGAAGTCTTGAGAAATTTCATTGATTTTGAGGTTTAATTCGATGTTTAGGATGTTATTTTGGTGTTTTGATTACACGAATAAGTCTGTAGGATATTTTTGAGGTTGTGTGCATATTTGGTTTTGAGCCCCGAGGGCTCGGGTGAGTTTCGGGTAGGTGTCGAAGTGCAAAACATGGTAAAAATCCGGTGTTTGGGATCAGATCTGATGCCTAGTGCAATACCCTTCGCGAACGCATGGTAACCCACGCGAACGCGAAGGGAAAATGGAGAGGCCTGGGGTTTTACTCTACGCGAACGCGTAGAGGGAGACGCGAACGGGGAGCACTGGGCAGTGTCTCTACGCGAACGCGTCCCCTGGGGTGTGAACGCATAGAATTAGGCTTGGGCTGGGGGCTTGGTGGTCTTAATGCTACGCGAACGCGGCCCACAATACGCGAACGCATAGGACTGGATGGATAGACCCTTGCGAACGCAGCCATGGACTCGCGATCGTAGAGGTCAATTGAGTTAACCCTTCCCTTCGCGAACGCGGCCTGGGGTCCGCGAACGCGAAGAGGAATTTTGCCCAGTGATTTTTAAGTTCCAAAAACAGAATGTATTACGGGAAATTGCCCATTTTTCATAAACCCTTCTTCTCCATACCTCTTAGGCGATTTTTGAATAATTCCTTCACCATAATCTCTTAGGTAAGTAATCTTTGACTTGTTTTCTTCCATTTTTATCAACATCCACTAGATTCTAGGCCTAAAAACATGTGATTAAGGGTAGGAAATTAGGGATTTGGGTAGAGTTAGGGCTTTTTGATTATTTGGGAATTTGACCTCGTTTGGGGTCAGATTTTAAAACAAATTACATATTCGAGCTCGTGGGTGAATGGGTGATCGGGTTTTGGTCCGAACCTCGTGTTTTGACCAAGCGGGTCCGGGGTTGATTTTTGGAATTTTGGGAAGAATGTTGGGAAATCTATAATTAAGCATTGGAATTGAATTGTTAAGCATTTATTGATGTTATTGGGTCAATTATGTCTAGATACGATTAATTTGGAGTCGGGTTCGAAAGGAAAGACGGTGTTAGAGGCTTGATCTGGATTCTTGGAGTCAAGGTAAGTGTTTGGCCTAACCTTAGCTTTAGGGAATAGGTGTTGAGTCATATATGCTACGTTTTTATTCCATGTTCAATGTATAGGTGAGGTGACGAGTACCTATGCATTGTTCTAAATGAAGTAGATTTCACTTTGGAGGTTATTCAATTGTTAGAAATACTTGGTTGTGAACACTGTTGATTAATTGTTCGGTTGAGGATTATTTTGTTTAGTTATACACTTGAGCGAGATTGGTTAAAGTTGTGTCCCTTGTCGGGACGGTAATATCTCTGTTATTGTTCCCTTGCCGGGATGTTGTGACTTATGATTTATGTTCACTCGTCTTGCAACTTCGGAACTAAGCCAATCCCAGGGAACAATTAAGCTTCAATCGGTCTTTCTGTCCAGGTGGAGGTAGTCCTATAAAACAGAATGAAAAGCCCGGGTGGAAGCACAAACAAAAGGAGAGAGAAAAAGTATCCTTTTACTCCAGATTATGAACACCCGATCGGATCTGTCAAGAACGAGATGACGACTACAAGCCTCGGAAGTAACCTGAAGTGCTATCTGAGTAGGTCTAGACTGACCACGACCATGCTTGAATCGATTTTTATTGACCAATCAGAATTGCCTTCCAGGATCTATAATTGCGCTTGCCAAACTATTGTTCTTGATATTGTTTGGGTGCGGAAGAGTGTAAAGAACGAAGGGTGATGCCGTGTATTTATTTATTGTGTGATGAGAATGAGAGTGTAAAGCACGAAGGGTGATGCCGTGTATTTATTTATTGCATTGTGAGGATGAGAGTGTAAAAGCACGAAGGATCATGCCGTGCCGTTTTTATCTATTTATTGCTTTGGTGAGGATGAGAGTAAAAGCACGAAGGGTGATGCCGTGTATTTATTTATTGCATTGTGAGGATGAGAGTGTAAAAGCACGAAGGATCATGCCGTGCCGTTTTTATCTATTTATTGCTTTGGTGAGGATGAGAGTAAAAGCACGAAGGGTGATACCGTGCACTTTCTTTGGTGAGGATGAGAGTAAAGCACAAAGGGTGATGTCGTGTACTTGTTTGTTCTATGTGTTTACTTCCTGAGCTATCTTTGATACTTGGAATGTTGCTTCGTTCTGTGATTTAGTACTTGTTTTCCCCTTATCCCCAGCATGTTCTCCCCCTTTATACACTTAACTGTTTATTTTCCGCCGTTATTTCTATTATATATTATTGATTTTCCCAGGTGGTTATTATTTGTCGTGTCCTAGCCTCGTCACTGCTTCACCGAGGTTAGGCTCGACACTTACTTAGTACATGGGGTTGGTTGTACTGATGCTACACCTGCACTTCTTTATGTTGTGCAGATTACGGTACCGGACCCGGTGGGCATTGATCAAGGGAGTATCTTTCAGTCCACAGGCGACATTGAGGTAGTCCTGCAGACGTCCGCAGGCCTTGGCGTCACCTCCTATCTCTTTCCTTTCTCTATCTTTCCTTTGTATTCTGAGAAAGTTGTATATGTTTATTTAGCTCCTTTGCTTTTAGTAATCTTAGACAGTCCGTGAAGTTGTGATACCAGTTCTGGGGGTTTTATTAAGGATTTTGTAATGTTAATTACTTAAGTTATTGGATTTCATGGTTTCCGTACTCTTATTCATATTTGTTCTCGTTATTGCTTCATTTAAAATGTCTAGTAATAAGGAAATAAGTATATTGACCGGAATGTTGGCTTATCTAGCGGGTTCAACGTTAGAGGCCATCATGGTCCCGACGGTGGGATTTCGGGTCGTGACATTATGCCAGTGTCTGGAAACGATCAACATGTTATGTTGTTGTCAGGAAAGAAGATCACCAGGTTATGCTGGTTTCTGGAAAGGTCAACAGGTTGTGCTGTTGCCTGAAAAAGAGATCACTGGGTTATGCCAGTGTTTGGAAACGATCAACAGGTTATGTTGTTGTCAGTAAAGAATATCACTAGGTTATGTTGGTGTCTGGAAAGGTTAACAAGTCATGTTGTTGCCTGGAAAAGAGATCATTGGGTTATGCCAGTGTCTGGAAACGATCAACAGGTTATGCTGTTGTCAGGAAAGAAGATTACCAGGTTATGCTGGTGTCTGGAAAGGTCAACAGGTTATGTTGTTTCCTGGAAAAGAGATCACCGAGTTATGCCAGTGTCTGGAAATGATCAACAGGTTATGTTGTTGTCAGGAAAGAAGATCACCAGGTTATGCTGGTGTCTGGAAAGGTCAACAAGTTATGTTGTTGCTTGGAAAAGAGATCATTTGGTTATGGCAGTGTCAGGAAATGATCAACATGTTATGTTGTTGTCAGGAAAGAAGATCACCAGGTTATGCTGGTGTCTGGAAAGGTCAACAAGTTATGTTGTTGCTTGGAAAAGAGATCATTGGGTTATGGCAGTGTCAGGAAATGATCAACATGTTATGTTGTTGTCAAGAAAGATCACCAAGTTATGCTGGTGTCTTCTAGAGAGTGGAACCCTATGTTGGAAGAATCATCGGGTTATGCCGGCATCAACTAGGGAGTGGGACCTTATGTTGGCATCAACTAGGGAGTGGAGACCCTATGTTGGCATCAACTAAGGAATGAAACATCATATGTGGAGAAGGTGTAGCTAGGGATTGGAGGCCCTATACTACTTTAAGTTTGAATTATCAACTTTTTTTTTCTTTCTTTTTCATTTTATTTTTAGAGAATGAGTTAATGCGGGAAAGAATTTTGGAGGAAACTTCCCTTTTGGAGTTGTTGTTGTCGAGCCGTTTCTAGCTCTTGTGCCTTTTCTTTTGGTTACACCTGCATTTTGCAAACTTACTTTTGAGTTGCACCTGTTTCATATTTTCAAACAAAGAACAATTTGTTAGTTTGAAACGGTGGTTGGTTTCGAGGCCTTGATTTTCAGCTGCTTGATCTTGATAACTAGGATTTTAACCCTATTTTCCGCCCTTCCTTGCTTAGGTTTTGGTTATAATTGTACACAAAATAGCCCCAAAAGCTTATATATTGCGCTTGTTGCAGTATTGAACCAAAAATGACGACATTCAGTCAAGGATATGCTCAAACAGGAGTGAATCTTGCACAAGTACCAATAACAACAAAGTGCCCAACTCAAGAGTCCCACCGCGGCCGCGGTCCATCTTTCGCGGACCGCGGTGGCAAAATTCAGAGAACCTATTACAAGGCATTCTCCCACCGCGACCGCGGTCCATCTTTCGCGGTCCTCGGTGGCAATCTTCAGAGGACCCTTCACAAGCATTCTCCCACTACGGCCGCGGTCCATTTTCCGCGGTCCAAAGGTTCAGAGACCCTGATTTAAGGCAAAGAGGCACCGCGACCGTGGTCAAGCATTTTCAGATACCCAGAAGTGAAGGCCCATGTTGTCCACCGCGGACCGCGATCGATTTTACGCGGTCCGCGGTAACCCCGCAGGGGCAATTTTGTCGAAAATTTCGGCTGAGTATAAATAGCATATTTTGTAATTTTCTTAGGTTATCTTTTGGCATCAGTGAATAGACCAACTTGTGAATAGTGTCCTTTTTCATCTTGTTGCTATTTTCTTGTGATTTTAACATTGAATCTCTGTGGTTTGTGTTATAAATCATTAATATGGGTTCTATTTTATCTCTCTCATTGAATTCATCTTTGATTATGAGTAGATAGACCCATTAGCTAGGGTTCTGGCTTAACCCTAGTATGGGTATTTGATGGGTTTCTAAAATTAGGGTTTGGATGCTTATGGGTGTTTGCTATTTGGGCTAATTTAGGGTTCTTATTGCTATAATTAGTGGTTGCGAACACTAATTGACCTTCAATTGACTTGGGTCCTTCTTGAGAAAGAGGACTTGAGTCTAGAAAATTGGTCCAACAAGAAATTAGGACATGATCAAGAGATTGGTAGTCCTAATCAAGTGGGTTGAATCCAGAGATGGTAAAACCCTACTTGAGTCCTAATTAACGGGTTAAATCTCGAGAGAGTAATACCCTACTTGAACCTCAATTGCTTGCATATTTGACACCCAATTGGCCTCGAGAGAGGTAATTAGGGCTAAGCCACTCAAACTACCGAGAGGTATAGAGTGGAAAATTTCGTGCATTGGCTATAGCATTATCCCTAATCAACATCATTGCCTTAGGAACTTGAAATACATTGAGTACTCTCCTAGGTAAAAGGCATAACCCTCGTGCCTTTATCAATATAAGAAAACAACTTCAAAACAAACTAGTTAGTTAATTTGCACTCAACAATAGTATAATTCTTAGTCGTAAATTGAAAACAACCAAAATATGAGAAGTGTAATTAGAAACCCGAGGCTCTAGTAGCTCACATAGACACTCACTCCAATTGTTGACTCCCTGAGGATTCGATCCCGACCTATCGGGTAAAATCTGCACCAACCCTTTGTCTCCCTACTCATATAGTAGTGAAGGTAAGAGCCGATCACTTTTCAGTTCTTTTGACAAAGATCTAAACCATTTGCTTGCTTGCTGGGGATTGGGTTTCATCTCTAATCCCGGGGGCCCTGGATTTCCAGATTTTACTATGGCGATCGGTCACGTGGGACCCAACATTTCGACTTTATTTTGCCTTTGTAGGCCTTCACTTGCTTTTTCTTTTGGATTTTCAGAGTATTGGTGGGAGTTTTGGCCCCTCAAATTCTACTGCAACGATTAGTCGCGTGGGACTTTAGCCTTTCCAACTTTATTTTGGCTTTACTGGTCTTACATTTTTTACTTTTCTTCCAACTTTAACTTTAGAGCATTTGGAGAGCTTCGGCTTTTGAAACTTTGCCGAGATGGTTAGCCACGTGGGACTCAACCTTTCAACTTCATTTGTCGTTATAGGCACTTCAAATTGATTTTTCTCCTTTCAAGAATTTTGCATTTGAAGCATTGGCCGTTGTGGCCAGTCGGGGTCGACTCGATTCCCTTGATGAGGCTAGGTGCCTTTTGCATATTGGCCTGTGTCAAACGAGAACCTTGTAAATCAGCTTTGCCATCCTTTCTTTGCCTTACTTTAGAAACAAAGTCAGACTGAAAGGGATTAAAAGAGAAATAACAAAAGAAATGAAGACAATGAATTTTAACAAGAGATACCCTTTCAGGGAAAGAAAAGAAAGACTTATCTGGAGTGTAAGCGGCCTTCAATGAACATGACATGCCTCTTGGACTGGATGCTCGATCTATATAAACCACCTGACTCTCAGAAATTCGTCACGGCTTTTACCTCGAGGTTGAAAAACCTTGCCCTAGACTGTGTCGCTATCAATGACAAATCATCCTCTTTTAGATCAGTAGTATCCTTAGCGGGTTTTCACTGACTAACCTCTCACATTTCTCTTCTCGCCATCGCCCTGTAGTGCTCTTTGCGAGTTTTCCCTAATAAGACTCTCTCAGTTTAATTTCTCTTCTTACCATCGCCTTATGGTGCCCGTGTGGGTTTTCACCGATAAGACTCTCTCATTTTAATTTCTTTCATTTATATCATATCCAAATAGTTGTATCCTCCCATTTTGGACTTTTTTCGCCGACGATCGGAAGGACTTGAACATGATTTGGGGTAAAAAGCATTCGTATCGAATTACAACTTTGGAACCTTTCAGGCGAACACATTGCCGAACATATCGTAATACTTGCCCCAGCTTAAACTCTTAGGGGAAATGTGGAATTTTATTTTGGTGTGACTGAACCCACATGGAGAGGCTGCCTACGTATCCTTTCGGAATCAAGTCGAACGTAGTTCAGGAAAACATTTTGTTTTTGTTTTTGATTTTTGTTTTGATTTTTGTTTTGTTTTTTACCATCATTTTTTTGAATCAACAACACTTTCAGGTTCCAAAGAGGGTTAATCAAAGAAAAGTAATCGGCTCAAAGATTTTACAAAAGTTGGTAGTGTTTGAGGTAGCGTGAATGAAGCCTTCGTCATTTCGAGCGTGAGCATCCACATTATAGAAAAGGTCAAACATAGTACCATTTGACTGCATCTGCATTGACAGCCGTTTCGGGTTCATTTCCTTCGATGTCCCCCAAGTACAATGGTCGTTTTGGTATCAACTTCCTTATGATGTATGGACCTTTCCAATTTGGGGCGAATTTTTCTTTCGCTTCTTCATGGTGCGGGAGGATACGTCTTAGGACGAGTTTCCCCACTTCGAAGTTCCTCGGCCGTACTTTGTTGTTATAGGCGCATGCCATTATTTATTGGTACAACTGCCCGTGACAAACTGCATCCATTCTTTTCTCATCAATCAGAGTTAGTTGTTCCAGTCGGGTTTTGGCCCATTCATCATCCTCAATTTCAGCTTCAACAATGATCCGAAGGGAAGGAATTTTAACTTCTGCAGGGATTACGACTTCAGTGCCATAAACCAATAAATAAGGCGTAGCCCCAACTGATGTGCGCACGGTCATGAGGTATCCCAATAATGCAAAAGGTAACTTCTCGTGCCACTGCCTAGAACTTTGGATCATTTTTTTGAGGATTTTTTTGATGTTTTTATTTGCTGCTTCGACGACACCATTGGCTTTGGGCCGGTAAGGTGTGGAATTACGGCGTGTGATTTGAAACTGTTCACATACCTCCCTCATCAAGTGACTGTTTAGATTTGCAGCGTTGTCAGTAATGATAGTTTCTGGAATGCCGAAACGACAGATAATGTTTGAATGCACGAAGTCCACCACTGCTTTCTTAGTGACGGCTTTGAAAGTGACTGCTTTGACCCATTTTGTGAAATAGTCGATGGCAACTAAAATAAACATGTGTCCGTTTGAAGATTTTGGCTCAATTGGCCCAATAACATCCAATTTCCAGGCAACAAACGGCCAAGGTGCTGACATGGGATGTAATTCTGAGGGTGGGGCATGAATCAGGTCACCACGTATTTGACACTGATGGCACTTTCGGACAAAACTGAAACAATCCTTTTCCATGGTCATCTAGTAATATCCTGCCCGCAGAATTTTCTTTGCGAGGACGTACCCATTCATATGGGGACCGCATTCTCCTGAATGTACCTCGTTCATAATCTTTTCAGCTTCTTTGGCATCCATGCACCTTAACAGATTCAGATATAGAGTTCTTTTATACAACACTTCTCCGCTTAAGAAGAAACTGTTGGCTAGCCTTCTAATGGTTCTCTTTTCGTCTCTGTTGGCCTGCTCCAGGTATTCTTTTGTTTTTAAGAATCTTTTGATATCATGATACCATGGTTGGACATCGGGCTCTATTTCAACCGTGTTACAATAACCATGTCTTTATTTGATTTGAATCTCCAGCGGGTCAATATGGACATTGCTCGGATATGGCAGCACTACAGCTAGGTTAGCCAGTGCATCAGCTAAATCATTGTGGCATCGAGGAATATATCTGAACTCGAAAGCTTTGAATCGTTTGCCAAGATCCTCCATATGTTGTCTATATGGAAGAAGCTTAACATCTCGAGTTTCCCACTCCCGTTGATCTTGCTTGATGATCAAGTCAGAATCTCCCATGATCAATAACTCTTTTACATCCATGTCGATTGCCATGTTCATGCCCATTATGCAGGCTTCATATTCAGAAGTATTGTTTGTACAGAAGAACCAGAGACGAGCCGTGGGGATAATGTTTTCCCGTGGGGGAAATCAATATTGCCCCAATCCCAACACCTTTTGCGTTGACTGCTCCATCGAAGAACATTTTCCAAGTGTTAGTGTCTTTTGAGATCACTTCGACTGAATTTACTTCCTCATCCGGGAAATAAGTGCTTAAAGGTTGGTATTCATCATCAACCAGGTTTTCAGCCAGAAAGCTTGGGCTTTCATAGCTGTGCGGGTGACATAGACAATGTCGAACTCCGTGAGCAGGATTTGCCATTTTGCTAGCCTTCCGGTGGGCATTGGTTTTTGAAATATGTATTTTAAAGGATCCAACATGGTTATGAGATATGTGGTATAGGCCTATTTGCTGAGGTTTTGAGCAACCCAAGATAGGGCAGAACAAGTTCTTTCCAGCAGAGTATATTTGGCTTCATACCTAGTGAATTTCTTGCTCGAATAGTAGATGACTTGCTCTTTCTTCCCGGTAACATCATGTTGCCCGATGACACAGCCAAAAGAATTTTCCAAGACCGTTAGATACAGGAACAAAGGTCTTCCTGGTTCAGGCGGGACCAACACTGGTGGATTTGACAAATATTTCTTGATTTTGTCAAAGGCTTCCTGGCATTGATCCATCCATTTAATAGCCACATCTTTCTTTAACCGCTTGAATATGGGCTCATAGATGGTTGTAAGCTGCACAATAAACCGGCTGATGTAATATAACCTTCCTAGCAAGCTCATGACTTCTTTCTTAGTTTTCGGAGGTGGCAGATCTCGGATGGACTTTATCTTCGTCGGATCTAACTCATTGCCCCTGTGGCTGACTATAAACCCCAAGAGTTTCCCAGAGGGAACACCAAAGGCACATTTAGTAGGGTTCGATTTTAAGTCATATTTGCATAGTCGCTCAAAGAATTTTCTCAAGTCTCGAACATGGTCCTCCCATGTCCTAGATTTAATGATGAAATCATCAACGTACACCTCAATTTCTTGGTGCATCATGTCATGGAAGATGACAGTCATGGCTCTCATATAGGTTGCTCCGGCATTTTTCAAACCGAATGGCATGACCCTGTAACAGTAGGTCCCCCATGGTGTGGTGAACGCTGTCTTTTTTGCGTATTCTTCATCAATCAGGACTTGGTGGTACCCGGCATAACAAACCACAAACAATTGTACCTCATGTTTGGCACAATTGTCGACAAGGATATGGATATTTGGTAGCGGGAAGTTGTCTTTGGGACTTGCTTTGTTCAAATCCCTGTAATCAACGCATACTCGGATTTTCCCGTCCTTTTTGGTATTGGGACTACGTTGGCTAGCCATGTGGTATATCTGACTACTCGAATTACACCGACTTTTAATTGTTTAGTGACCTCTTCTTTAATTTTGTCACTGATATTTGTTTTGAATATTCTTTTCTTTTGTTGGACAGGCGGACAATCGGGATGAGTGGGAAATTTGTGTACCACTAAATCAACACTTAGTCCGGGCATATCATCATAGGACCAGGAAAGCACATCTTTGAATTCGAACAGAAGTTGGATCAATGCGTCCCTAGTTTTTTCATCCGTGTGAATACTTATCATGGTTTCTCGGACCTGATCTTTAAATTTGGCTTAGGCTTATTCTCGAATTGTTTCAATTCTCGATTTATTTCTCTAAAAGCCTCATCTTCGTCTTATTCCGGTTCTTGATTCATTATTTCATGGTTAGACAGCGTATTAAGATCAGGACATGAAGTCCGCAAGCATATCATGTTATTTAAGGCCGCATTATTAGGACCGAAAAATAAGAAAAATAGCAAAAATAGAAAGAATAATAGACGATGAAATTTTGATTTCATTTCATTGAATTTGAAGATAGAAGGGTTTTACATCGGAATTTAAAGACAATAAAATCAAAAACACTTCAGTTACACCCTGAAATAACTCGAAGTGTAAAAATGATAGCAAAACATGAACTACCAAGATTCCCGACTGACTGGGAAGGGAGTGGCTTTTCAGTTCTGCAATTTGTCATTTGTCTCCATGTATTGCACCTCAGCGATGCTCGAGCCTTCACCCGACTGAACCATGTGAGCCTCATATAACATTTGTCTCATTGCCCCGCAATTGTCTTCAATTTCTTTGGCCGTGAAGGCCTCCTCTTCTTCCTCTATGTATTTTGGTTCGACAAATGATTCAATGATGTGCGGAACTAGTTGAGGCAGGACCCATCCATTATTATTGCGTTCGTTGGCCCATTTTACATCGGCCTCCGTGGCCTGAAAACCTATGCCGAAGAACTTTTCACTGACAGACAAAGAGATAGGTTCTGTAATGCCCTGTAGGGATACCCCGAGTCCTTTTCCAGGTTTGTATCCGTTTCTGATCATGTCGGTAGCGACCATGATTGATGTATTGATAAAAAAGGCTGAGGGCATGGAGTACCTTCCTTGTACTGATCAACAAGCACAATTTCAAAAGCCTGGTACACAATGTGCTCACTTCCTTCTCTGGCCTCAAGACAGGGGACCGAGGGGTCTCTGTATATGGATTGTTCGTCCTCTCCATGGACCACTATTTCTTGATTTTCATATTCAAACTTGACCATCTGGCAGAGAATAGATGGCACGCCCCAACATCGTGAATCCAAGGTCTTCCCAGCAGGAAATTGTAGGAAGTGTCCATGTCTAGGATTTGGAACGTCACCTCAAAATCCACAGGGCCTATGGTCATGACTATGTCAATTTCCCCTATGGTGTCTCTTTTGATACCATCGAAAGCACAGACACACACATTATTTGGCCTGATCCTTTCAATGCCGATTTCCATTCTTTGTAATGTTGACAGGGGGAACATATCTACCCCAGAACCTCCATACAACATGACCTTTTTTACATAGTATCCCTCGCTTTTGACCGTCAAGTGCAGGGCTTTGTTATAAGCAGCTCCCTCGGGAGGTAAGTCATTTCGACTGAAGGAAATTTTGTTCACTTCGAAGAAACGTTCTTCCATTCTCTCTAGTTGTCCGACCGAGGTCTCAGGAGTTTCTCTGAGTTCATCAAATGTGGCATATTCAGACATTTTCATTTTTCTGAAGAATTCCTCAGCTTCTTGAGAAGTGATAGGCTTTTTGAGGGAAACACGTTTATGTTTATATTTGGTTCAACTCCTCTGGGTTATGATATTTCCCAGATGGTTTTACTTCGTTCACTTCCCCCTTGACTTCTTTTCCTCTATAGGTTACCAGTGTTCGATTATAATTCCAGGGGAAGGTAGTAGTATCTTTGATTTGGATTTGTGGCCGGCGGCTGATGATCAGAGGCTCATTCAGTTTTGGTGAGACAGGCGGGCCCTTTGCAACATATGTCCCTTTTGGTATGTACATTCTTTGTGGGTTTGATTTCAGTTCCAATCTTATGGGAGGGCTCAACATGAGCTGCCTGTTCCGGGGAGCTCTTGGAACATAGAGGACGGCTTCTTTAGCTGGTGAAACCTATCTCTCCACTTCCTTGGCCTTTTATTTATTCTAGCTAGTAGGCTTTGTTTTCTTTTCATCCTTGCCTAGGTTTTCCACCGTTTTAGATTTCTTTTCAGTGTCTACGATGGCAATTATGGCTTTTAATGCAGGGTTGAATTCCTTGTCTTCACAAATCATTCCAATGACGGGCCCGTTGTTGTGGGCTGGCAATGGTTGTTCGTTACATTGGGGACCTCCTCGTCCCTTAGCACTACTTTTTTCTGTTCAATTAAGCTTTCAACGACTCTTTTGAGGGTCTAACAATCCTCAGTATCATGCCATTCCGCTCCAGAGTGATAGTCACAGCTGGTACCCCGCCTGTACGATAAAGATTCTAGATTTTGCATGCTCGGAGGTACAGTCTGCAAAAGATCCATCTGAACTAGTTTCAGAAAGAGGCTGGAGTATGACTCACCAATAGGAGTGAAGTTAGTTCTCCTGGACGGTTCACAAGGATGAGCATTGTATTGGTAGTTGTTCTGGGGAGGGCGTGGATTATACGGAGCTTGATGAGGATGGTTATTTCTGGGCGGTGGATCTCTGTTTTGATTATACTGTTTGTATTGGTAAAAAAGAGTCTCACACGTAAGCAGATTCTTGACAACTCAGCTAGTTACGTGGACCCAGGAAAATGCAACAGATAGACTTGATTCTATAAAGAGGTACGAGACAAAAAGACACGGTCAATAAACCCATGATTTCATCAACCACGGAAAAATTAATGACAAAGAATAGATTCAGTCACAGTGAACCCAGACGAAGTTGCGGGTAGATTCGAGAATCAACAGTTAATGACTTATACGTTACATAATTCCTATACAACAGTTACGGTTATCCTTTGCAACGCCTCATTAATGTAATAATTAGCCATTAATGAGCAATCATGGCAAGAACCAAACGTTACAATAGGAAACCCCTATTTAAAGGGAAGAAATGTAACCCATAAGGGGATCTGAATTTTCGGATATAATCGACTTTACTTTTTGCATACTATAGTATTGTTCATTACTTAATTTTTCTTTATTTGTCGTATTACTTTCTTGATTATCAGTAACCCGCGTTCATCCTAAATAGCTTTGGTCAAGAAATCTAATTCTTTGGTTAAACACTGTTGTTGTGGCCGGGTATGCGGCTGGGCATTCATCACGGCATAGGGAAGTGGGGAAATAGTAGAGGATGCGTCCTGATGAGGAGTTGTAGTGGAGATACTTCTACAATGTTCAGCAGCGGAGTTTGGACAGTACTCATTTTGCACATGTGAACGGATAAGGTTAGGATTACTTCTAATTTTGATGCAATAGACCGACAAATTCTTTGTTACAAAAGACCAGTTTCAATTTTTTTTAAAAGACACCTCTTCTAAAAAAAAGACACCTCTTTTAAAAAAAATTGAAACTGGTCCGAGCTGCTCTATGACCATCGACCTGATTATGCTTGACGAGCTACCTGGATCCACAAGAACACATTTAAACTGAATTTTATTTAGCAAAATAGAAATTTCCAGGGCGTCGTTGTGCGGCTGAGAGAGGCCTTCTGTCTCCTCGTCGTTTAAAGTAAGGGTGCCTTCGGGCATGTAGTCTCGGGTCCGTTTTTCCCTTGTAATCGACACTTTGGTACGTTTGAAGACAGGTCCTTGTGGGATGTCGACCCCACCGACGATCATGTGGATAACATGTTGAGGTTCTTCTTGCTCATTC
Organism: Nicotiana undulata; assembly: GCA_005239495.1. Taxonomy (NCBI): domain Eukaryota; kingdom Viridiplantae; phylum Streptophyta; class Magnoliopsida; order Solanales; family Solanaceae; genus Nicotiana; species Nicotiana undulata. The sequence continues at coordinate 150,791 of ML297432.1, forward strand.
TTTCTATTGGCGTCTCTTTCCCTGAAGTGATTTTTGGCTCTGTCACTGAGGAATTCTCGAAGGTGGCCTTCGTTAAATAATCGAGCTACTTCTTCTCTCAAGTGTCTGTAGTCTTCGGTCATATGGTCATGTGTGCCATGGTATTTACACATCAAGTTAGATTCCTTTTAGAAGGGTCAGTTTGTATAGGTCGGGGCCACTTAATGTTTTTAATCCTTCTAATGGACGAAACAATACCCGAGGCATCGACGTTGAAGTTGTATTCCGATAATCGAGGTGCTTCTGCTAGATCGGTATGCTTGTCAAATCCATTCTTACTCATGATTTCCTAAGGATTTTTCCATCGATCAATTCTTCGATCATTCCGAGATGAATTGTACCCGAGCAATTATTCCTTCGCTCTACAGTATATGGCTGATATCCTTCCCTGTTCAACCTCGGCTCCCTATCGGTATCCCTCGGGGCTTTAACTGCTAACCTATTTGGATAAACTGAACTCGAAGGGACTCCTAACCGGTCGTCCTCGACCCTGATCTTCGATTGATATCGATTTTGCATGTCTGCCCAAGTTACAATTGGATGCTCAATCAGATTTTGCTTCAACTGTCGTGATTCTATCGAGCTCTGCTCATTTAACCCCTAGGTATGTCCCAATCATCAGATATAGGTGGTAACTTCATCTTTTCCATTTGAAATCGGGACACGAACTCCCTCAGCATTTCGTTATCCCTTTGTTTGATTTTGAAGACGTTTGATTTCCTCGTTGCGGCCTTTATGGCCCCGACGTGTGGAATTTGGCGGCAAGTTGTGATACCAAATCATTTCTCCCTTAGATAAAGTTTCCCTGAAATATTTCAACAAAACGGACTCGATCTCATTGTCCTTTAAGTCATTTCCCTTTATACCGCACATGTACGTAGTGATATGTTCATTAGGATCGGTGGTTCCATTGTACTTCGGTATATCCGGTATGTAGAACTTCTTTGGAATGGGCTTCGGGACCGCGCTCCGAGTAAAAGGCTTCTGCACGAACTCTTTTGAATCCAAACCCTTTAAGATTGAGGGTGCTCCTGGTATTTGATCGACTCGGGAGTTGTATGTCTCCATATTTCAGCCATTATCTTCGAGCTTCTTTTCTCCCGACTCGATTCTTTTGGTGAGCTCTTCAAGCATTTCATGATTGCAGGGTCGGTCCCCGATCCACTACCGTTCGACATTTCTGGCACCGGCTCAGTATGGCGAGTGATTTCTGGTTCAACCACACTCGAAGTTTTATGTTGACTTTGTAGCTGAGCGATAGCAACCTGCTGAGTTTGTAGCATCTCGAAGATTACCTGGAGGCTACCTCCCCCGTCTCCTACACCCTGTGTTCCTTGACCACTGGGTCGGACTTCCCTGCGTATACTTCTTCCGAGTTCTGTGCCCACGTACGCATTCAAAGCAATGTGCGAACTAACATCGACTGGTTCTGCAATTGGCACTTCCCCGGGGTTAACCAGTGGTACACTAGTTCCTGGAGCAACTATATTATCATTTTCCCAATGAAATCCGAGACCATCATTGCAGTGTACGGGAGCGTTTTGTGAGTTTGACATGTTTTAACCTGAAAACAAAGAATCCTTGGCAAGAACAAGTGTGAAAATAACGTGTGTTATCAAAATTAGCACTGAAACACTCACTATTATCTTTAGGCCCCACGGTGGGCGCCAAACTGTTTACCCTAAAATCTGAGTAACAATTAAATTTGTGTTGAGGTCTTAAAGATGCGTGATTTAGTCCAATACTAACTGATAGCCAAGAAGACACACGTATAAATTAAATGATTAAGCTAAATCAAACCAGTGTGCGAGCAAATCCTAACCTCGAGGTATACTAATGAGAACAGTAAAGTAAGAACAATAAAGTTATGAGACTATTCTGATGAGTGATGAGCAAGAAAATAAGAGTGTATATTCTTTGCCAATAATTGATGCCCTTTGCAAAATGAATGGGCTCCCCTTTATATAATAAGGGAGTCCTAAATAAGGTACATTTTCATTTCTAATAAGGAATCTAATCGTACATCTGTCTAACCGCCTAGTACGAATTCGTAAAAATCAGTTCCGGAATTTACGCCTTGATCTTTGGGCCATTGCGGGAACCCTGCTCATTCTGTTACAGACCCATAACGGCATTATCTCGGGTTTGGTCATACTCAGCCCATGTATTCATCATGCATTTCGATCTTCAAGCCTCCGACCTCCTCCATCAGGCTCGAGCCCAGCCTATTTCGATCTTATTCTTGAAGCGATTCCTCGAGCCCACAAAATAGGGTATACCTGATTTTGATCGTACACAATATATTAGAAAAATAATGTAAAATGCCTAGGCTGTATAAGCACTTACATAGTAGGTAAAAAAGGGTGGAACTAACTATAAATTATAGCTACCAATTATCAATCCCAACATACAGAAAATTGCAAGTGGTTCAATAAAGTCCAAATGCAAAAAACCATAATGTAGTTTAAAGGAATCAAAATCCATATATTAGTAAGACATAGAATAACATTAAATATGGTAAACAATGCGCAAGAAATTCAGTTGATTTGTGTAGCGATGTTTTCACGTGAGATTTTTGAAGATAACAAGAATTTATCACTTCCCTATATAACTATCTGTTGTTCCTCTGGTTGATTATAATTTTCCAATAACTCGTCATTAGCTCATACACTTAAGTTGGAACATGGCGGAATCTCAAGTTTGCCGTTCTAGGTTTCTCGCAATACTTTTTTGCTTACTCCTGATCATTGCATCAAACGGTGAGTTTAAGAAACGAATAAACAACAAGGAAAATTTGTTTGCAATATTGATATAGTCATTAACCTTGCAAGCGTTTAGACACAAATTTGGTTAAAACTTGATAAAAAATTAAAATTATGTAAAAAAAAAAAATTTGGAAGTTGAAGTTGTGTTTTGGACATGCATTTTATTTGGAAAAAAAAAATTAAAAGTTTTGTGAGTGAAAGAAAAATTTCCCGCAGCCCTAAATCGATTTTTGGGAACCTGAAAAAAAAGATTAATTTTTTTCAAAATCTAATCATATTCCATGAACAAACACTAAAAAAAATTTTGAAAAAAAATAGCCAAAACCTAGAGTGCTAATTAACATGAGCATTTTTAATTCTGTTTTTTGCGCAGACATTATAGCTGTGGCGGCTAGTAGATTCATTGGTAATGGAGGGATCATACCATCCGAACCTATTTGCGAAAAATTCAGTTCTTCATTTAAGGGGCAATGCATCATTCCACTAGATTGTGATAATGAGTGCAAGCGGGAAGGAGATATTGAGGGCAAATGTCTCTGGAAAGGATGGCACAGGGGATATGCTTGTATTTGTGTATATGCTTGCTCATGACTGAAATCTTCAAATTCCATAACCTAGAATTTGTGTGTGTATATATATACACACTAAGTTTTTCTGCACGTCTATGCCGAATCATGTGTTATACATACAATTTGAAAGAAAATGATATCAATATTATTAAAATAAAGTCTTGAGTAAAATTATCAAGACATGGAAGTAAAGTATAGGTTTTTGTGAATGATCAGCGTGAATCTTCTTATCGTGACTTGTTTGTCTAGGTCAACATAATTGGATATGGTCCGGACCTATAAAGATGACAATTGGTGATATGAATATTCCGTGAATAATAATAGTGTTGTAAGCTCTTCTATAACTAATTTGCAATATAATAAATACTGCCTCAAAGGTGTAATCAACATTACCCTTTTTGGAGTTGAACAAAGTAGCCATGATAATAATGAATTAATGGATGTATGTTTAAGTATCTTAATGAAAGAAAACATAATATGATCAAATGCTCCTAAAGAAGAAAAATAAGTGACGTTTATCAATTACTGCAACTTTGTTATCTATTCTCTCCGTTCACTTTTACTTATCACTATATCGAAAATACATTTTCGCTTTTACTTATCCATTTTAGCAAATTAAGAGAAAGACAATCTTTTTTTCGTGTATTACCATTATCATTAACTATTCATTTTTCAAGGCTTTTTGGAATACTACACTATTGGGGGTTATATGATAAAATATATAATATAATTATAATTTCTTAAGGGGCGTGTAAAATCAGAAATGGACAATTAAAAGTGAACGGAAAGAGCATATCCATCTCATACCACTTTGTTATCAAGCAAATATATAACAAAAAAACAAGTGATTAGTAATACTTATATATCATTAATTAAGACGTTAATGCAATCGAAATTCATGTAATAATACAAGGTTCTTGTGTAGGCAAATAAAAATAATACTCCCTATTTTGAGTTTAAAATAGAGTTTTAACTACAAAAAGAGACATAGTTCAATTACAACTTTTTGAAGAGTTAAAATTCAATGGGGTCAATTGAACATGAACTGAAATAGAATTATTAGAAGAACGAGTTCCCCTTTTAAATACTCTTTTCTCCAATAAATCATATAATGCAAGTGGTGTTGAGATTTTGCACGACAAAAAATGTTCTTCGATATTATTTAGAATTTTACTACCTGTTGTTAGTCCATACAATTACACAATTTAACTTTCCATACCACTTCAATCACAAGTTGATTGCGTTGATTCCTAATCCGCTAAATCCAGGCTCATCGTTCTGCATCCTTACTGAATTACAGTTTTTTTTTTTCAAAACTGACATTAACAACAAGCATGAAAAAGTTAGGAAAGAAGAAAATGGCGTATGAAGGTGGCTTGGGGTCTGTTTTCAGCCATTAGTAAAGTCATATAAATTAAAGTTATTCACCGCGGAGCTTCAAATCTGAAGGGAACAAGACCTTTAAAATTTGAATAATCATATTTTACCTTCGCCCAATTAACATCACCGAAAAAATTTCTCCGATAATTTTCAGCTCATTTAGGTCAGAAGAACCTGTGGAGTTTGTGATAGTAAAATTCGCATGAATTCATGAGTTTTGTCAAGTTAAATTGGTAACGAAAATGGAGAAGGCATCAGCAATGGAGGTATAGGATTGCATATAGATGTTCATAACACGCAGCGGAAGACAATAACAATCCTAGGCAGAACTT
>ML297434.1:0-37235 GCA_005239495.1 Nicotiana undulata
CGTGGGTGATATTAGGACAATACCTAATCCTGCTCCTTTTATATTAGATGAACCATCTATAAAAAGGGTCCACTGACCTGGGTTTATACCATTGAAAAGTTGTAATTCCTTTTCTACTTCGAGAGTAATGTTACTGCTAAAGTCAGCTATAAAGTCGGCCAATATTTGTGACTTAATTGCAGTTCTTGGTTGATATGTTATGTCATGTTCACTTAATTCTACGACCCATTTGGCTAATCTTCCTGACAGTTCTTGTTTATGAAAAATATTCCTTAAAGGATATGAAGTTACGACAGTAATTTGATGACATTGAAAATAAGGACGCAATTTTCTTGATGCCATTATTAATGCTAAAGCTAATTTTTCTAGATGTGGACATCTAGTCTCTGCATCGAATAAAGTTTTGCTTACGTAATAAATGGGAGATTGTTTACCTCTTTCTTCTCTTACCAGTACTGCACTTACGGCAATTTCTGAGACAGCCAGGTAGATGTATAATCTTTCTCCTTCTTTTGGCTTTGATAGCAATGGTGGTTTTGACAAGTAGACCTTCAAGTCTTTTAAAGCCTGTTGACATTCTTCAGTCCATTCGAACTGATTTTGCTTTTTAAGAACTGTAAAGAATTTAAAGCTTTTTTCGGAAGATTTAGAAATAAATCTCCCTAGAGCTGCTATTCTTCCTGTCAATCTTTGGACTTATTTTGTATTTCTCAAGATTTTAGGTATTTCTTCTATAGATTTTATTTGTGCTGGATTTACCTCTATTCCTCTGTTAGACACAATGAATCCCAAAAACTTACCAGATTGTAATCCGAAGGCACATTTTTCTGGGTTGAGTTTCATATTGTACCTGCGTAAAATATCAAAAGTGATAGAGAGATGTTGTAGATTATCTACTGCTTGTATTTATTTTACAAGAATATCATCGATGTAAACCTCCATTGTTTTACCCAAATGTTCTTGGAACATTTTTGTCACTAATCTTTGATAAGTGGCACCTGCATTTTTTAACCCAAAAGGCATAACATTATAACAATAGGTCCCCCGGTTAATAATGAAAGAAGTCTTTTCTTCATCCAAGGGGTCCATTTTGATTTGGTTATAACCAGAATATGCATCTAAAAAGCTTAACAATTCATGACCCGCGGTTGCATCGATCATTTGATCTATATGTGACAAGGGAAATGAATCTTTNNGTTTACCTCTCGTATCGACCCTATATTTAAAAGCTTTTGAATTTCTTCATCGATCACTTGATTCTTGAAAGATCCTTGTTTTCGTTTCTTTTGTTTAACATGTACGAATGATGGATCTTCATTTAACTTATGAGTCATCACTTTCGGTGGGATACCTATCATATCCGAATGGGACCACGTAAAACAATCCCCATTAGTCTTTAATAATTGACAAACGTACCTTTTTGTTCTGGAGTTAGTTTTTCTAACAATTTTACGCCAATGTAAAGTTTCCTTTCGGGCTTTTGTTCTGAGATGGGAACAGCCTTGAGTTCTTCAGCAGTTGTTTTGATACAATCTTCTTCTTCTGACTCATGAATGAAATCTTGTCTGGAGTCTATGTCCGTATGTTCCGGCTCATTCTGTTGGATGATGAGCCTCTGTTTGACAATTCGTTGTTTCTTCCGCATCTCTTTTATTGTTAAGAGTTATTGAATTAATATTCCTCGAGGTTTGCTGATCACCCCTGATCTGCCTTATTCCCCATTTGGAAGGGAATTTTATTACTTGATGTAAAGTAGATGGAACTGCTTTCATATCATGAATCCATGGTCTTCCCAGGATGACGTTGTAAGCCATTTCCGTGTTAATGACTTGGAATTTTGCATTTTTGATGACTCCCTCAGCGTAAGTGTTGAGTTCAATCTCACCTTTAGTTATCACTGTTGAACTGTCGAACCCAGATATGGGTCGAACCTTTGGAATCATTGTGTTATCTACTAGCATTTCTTCTATGACTTTCATCAAAATAATATTGACTGAACTGCCTGGATCAATCAACACCCTTTTAACGTTAGTGTCATGAATGAGTAAGGATATTACCAGCACTTCATTGTGTGGAAGTATTAATCCACCAAAGTCTGTGTCGTCAAAAGATATTTGTTCTTCCCTCATTTCTTCTCAAACCCGCTTTCCGTGGGTGTTCGTGACTTTTGCGGTTAGCTGGCAGATTATCCCGTTTACTTCTTCTCCTCCATGTATGACATTACCAGTCCGCTTTGGGGAAGGTGGTTTCGGTGGCTCCTGCATGTTCTTCATATATGCATGTTTACCTTTATCACTAAACAAGTATGTTAAATAACCCTGTTTTAATAGATGTTCTACTTCACCTTGTAAATATCTACAGTATGTCGTTCTATGGCCGTGATCATTATGGAATTCACACCATTGATCGAGGTTCCTCCTATTAGGATTAGAACGCATTTCTTTCGTCCATTTAACTTTGTCTCCCATACTTCTTAGTATTGAGACGAGCTCAGTGCTGCTTACATTAAAGTTATGGTGTCCAATTCGGGTAATATCCCGGAATTGTTCATCTCGATCTCTCCTGGATCTAGATGAGGATGAGTTTGTATCTCTTCCTGAAGGTTTTGTATTTTCGAACCTGGGACGTAGGTCACGTCTCGAGGGTCCTAAGTAAGGATCATACCTGTTATTACCTGACCTTTTCTCTGATTCTAGGTGCCTTGTTCTGTGATATTCTTCATCTTTTGATCGTGTGATTATATCCTCTTCAATTCTTAATTTAGTATTGTACCTGTTGTATACGTCATTCCATGTCGTGGCCGGGAATTCTCTTAGACTTTCTTTGAGTCATCTCGTGGCTTCTGAACTTTTCTCGTTCAAGGTCCTTGTGAATGCCATAGCTACCCAGTTGTCAGGCACCCTTGGTAGTTGCATTCTTTCCCTTTGAAACTTGTCTACAAACCCACGGAGAAATTCCTTGTCTCCTTGCTTTATCTTGAATATATCTTCCATTCGTTTTTCAACTTTTTGTGCACCAGAATGTGCTTTTATAAACGATTCTGCCAGTTCAGCAAAAGAATTTATAGAGTTTTCAGGGAGAAGAGAATACCAGGTTAAGGCTCCTTTCGTGAGTGTTTCTCCGTATTTTTTGACAAGGACTGATTATGTTTCCTCTTTGGTTAAATCATTGCCTTTTACTCCAGTAGTGAAAGCAGTCACGTGATCATGTGGGTCGGTTGTTCCATCGTATTTGGGGACATAAGGCATTCTAAACTTCTTGGGTATAAGTAATGGGGATGCACTTGGCTTCCAAGGTTGTTGAGAGTACCTATCGACGTCAATTCCTTTGATAATAGGTGGAACACCAGGGATTTTCTCGATGCGATCGTTTTGTTCTTTCATCTGCTTTTGCATGGTTAATAATAAATTTTGTAATTATGAATTACTAGTCGTACATGGTCGTGTTTCAGGAAATGTATTGAGAGTTTCATTCCTGGTTGAATTTGTTAACCCCGCTTGCAAATCTTCTACTAGAATTGTATTATTCAGAGGCAATGTTGGTGGTACTAGAGGTACTTGTGGTAATCCTCTTGCAAATTCTCGCAAAGCCTGTCCCACGTATTCAGCAATCATTTGCCTTATTTGATCTGATTCCACCGGTTGTTCATTATTGTTACGATTGTCAGCTCTTTCAGGAGATGGTTCTCTCGAAGCTCGTGGAGTTCCTCGAGGAGGAGTTGAAGCTGGGGTTTCACTTCTTTGCTGGTTGTTATCGTCATTATTGCTGACGTTGTTGTTGTTGAAATTCGACATGATTTTAAGGATATCGATTGGTATCAAAAACGATGATTATCAGATTCTCGGTAACGGAACCAATTTATTTAACCAAAAAATAAATTCTTTTGACTAAAGATTAATTTAGGATAAACTTGGGTTACTGATAATCGAATTAGTAAAATAAAGAATAAGTAGCAATAATTTTGAGAGCAATATGCAAAGAATAAAATAACTTATTGCCCCCGAAATCAGATGATCCTGTTTGTTACATTTTTATCCATTTTATAGGGATGTTCTCCTAGTACAATGTTGTATTTCTGTCATGATAGCCTATTTAATGCTTAATTATTACATTTATAAGGCGTTACAGTGATGAATAGTGACTGTTATTTTAGGAGTTACATAACGTACAAGACATTGATTGCTGATCTACGAATCGACCCATTATTGCGTCCGGATTCGTTGTGACCGTGTCTCTTCTTCTTTGATGATCTTTCCGCGGCTAATTCCTTGTATTGACCGTACCTTTTTATCCCGTGTCCACGTGTGATATTTTATTTGGTCCACCTGGCTGGCTGAATCATCCAAAATTTGTACACGTATGAGTCTATATTTTTTACCAATACAGCAAGATCGCAAGCATGATGAACTGGCAAGGGTATGAACCAGGTAAAGGGCTCGGCAAGAACCTCCAAGGGATCTCCAAACCCATAAAGATTAAGAAACATGTCACCACTTTCGGTTTGGGATACGAATATACTTGGGAAGAATTCAAGAGTTGGTCGCCACCATGGTGCGGTCCTTACTACCCACTGGAGCATCCGATATCGCATCTAGAGCAGACCTTTCATCAGGCTGGCATTATCTATGGGTCAGATGAAGAAGAGGCACTTGCAGCATTGAGGAACTTATTCCTAGAAGACGATGACATAGATTGTTGTGTCATTCTTGAGGAGAAGGGGGGAAAGCCCTTCCATACAGGCCGTAAGCAGAGGGGCATATCTCAAGAATTGGATCGTCAGAACAACCAGAGCCCGATGAGCCTCAAGGTAGCAAGGCTAAAACAAGCATTGTTCATTGTTTTTACTAAATGATTCTCTTTTCGCATTTGTCAATTCTTGCAATAAGATCTTCAGTGTTCAAAACATTTATTCAATTTCTCAAAAGCACTTTTAAGTTTTATGAATCAATATTTATTACTGTTGTTTTTCCCTCACTACTTTATCTATACAGCGTTACTATTACTTGTCTTGATGAACCAATGACTGTGATATGCAACAAGACAACGCAACAAACGGACGTTGATTCATAAGAGGATGATATACCTGATGCAATTTTCAAAAAAGTCAAGAATTTTGAAAACAGACCTAAGTCCAACCTGGGAGATTCAGAAAATGTGACGGAGACTCGAATCAGCATTCACTTTTCGCCGTCAGAGAAGAAAGAATGCACAGAATTTCTAAAGGAATACGAAGATATATTCGCATGGTCGTACGACAACATGACTATTGTAAGTACGTCTATTGTTGCTCACAAATTAACAATTGATCCAATGTGTCCGCCGGTAAAGCAAAAGCTCAGAAAATTCAAACCCGACATGAGTTTGAAAATCAAGGAAGAAGTCACCAAGAAGATCAACGCCAAAGTTCTCAGGGTCGTGGAGTATCCAACATGGTTAGCTAACATTGTGCCAGTACCAAAGAAATGAAGGTCAGAGTCTGTGTCGACTACCGGGATCTCAACCGGGCCAGTCCGAAAGACGACTTCCCTTTGCGGAACATACACATCCTGATTGACAATTGTGCCAAACATGAGCTACAATCATTCGTGGATTGCTTCACTGGATACCATCAGATCTGGATGGATGAGGAAGACGCTGAGAAAACAGCCTTCATTACGCCATGGGGAGTATACTGCTATACGATGATGTCGTTCGGCCTAAAGAATATTGGGGCCACCTATATGAGAGCTATGACCACTATCTTCCAAGATATGATACACAAGGAGATCGAGGTATATGTGGATGACGTCATTATCAAGTCCAAGAAATCTACAGACCACATAGAAGATCTGAGGAAGTTTTTCAATAAATTGCGGAAATACAAACTGAAACTAAACCCCACAAAGTGTGCATTCGCGGTTCCTGCTGGGAAGTTGCTCGGGTTCATTGTCAACCGTCAAGGAATAGAACTGGATCCGTCAAAAGTCCAAGCCATCCAAGAACTACCACCTCCAAGGAACAAGAAAGACGTGAGGAGTTTCTTGGGATGTCTCAACTACATCAGTCGGTTCATAGCACAGTGTACAGTCATATGTGAGCCGATCTTAAAGATGCTGAAGAAGGATGCCGTGACCAAATGGACCGACGATTGCCAAAAGGCTTTCGACAGGATTAAGGAATACTTGTCAACACCGCTAGTCTTGGTACCACCTGAGCCAGGTTGACCTTTGCTACTCTACCTTGCAGTGCTAGACGGAGATTTCGGCTGTGTTCTAGGGCAGCACGATGAAACAGGAAGAAAAGAGCAGGCCATTTATTATCTGAGCAAGAAGTTCACTCCATATGAGGCTCGGTATTCTCTACTAGAACATACCTGCTGCGCTCTGACTTGGGTAGCTCTGAAGCTGAGGCATTATTTTTGTGCCTATACTACATACCTCATATCGAGGATGGATCCTTTGAAGTACATCTTTCAGAAGCCCATGCCCGCTGGCAAGCTGGCCAAATGGAAAATCCTGCTGAGTGAGTTCGACATTGTCTATGTCACTCAAAAGGTAGTCAAGGGACAAGCATTGACAGACCATCTTGTTGAGAACCCCGTGGATGGAGAATACGAACCCCTGAAAACGTATTTTCCCGATGAAGAGGTATCATTCGTAGGAGAAGACATTGCAGAATCCTATGATGGCTGGAGAATGTTCTTTGATGGAGCGGCAAATTTCAAGGGAGTCGGTATTGGAGCTGTCCTGATATCAGAAACTGGTCAACACTATCCGGAATCTGCCAAACTCAGATTCCCCTGCACTAACAATATGGCGGAATATGAAGCTTGTATCTTAGGGCTCAACATGGCCATTGACATGAACGTCTAGGAGCTGTTAGTGTGGTGATTCAGATTTGCTCAAACACCAGGTACAAAGAGAATGGTCCACTAAGAATTCCAAGATACTGCCATATCTGCACCACGTGCAGGAATTGAGAAAGAGGTTCACAAAGATAGAATTTCGTCATGTCCCCAAAATCGAGAATGAGTTCGCCGATGCATTGGCTACTCTGTCATCTATGATTCAACATCAAGATAAAAATTTCATCGATCCTATTCCAGTGAAGGTCAACAGCCAGCCAGCTTACTGTGCCCATGTTGAAGAAGAAGCAGACGGAAAGCCTTGGTTTCATGGCATCAAGGAATACTTGTCTAAAGGATAGTACCCATACCTTGCAAATCATACTCAGAAACGCACGCTTCGGAGACTGTCCAACAACTTCTTTCACAACGGAGAAATCCTGTATATGAGGACTCCTGATTTGGGACACTAAGATGTGTCGACGCAAAGGAAGCATCCAAGCTACTCGAGGAGATTCATGCTGGGACCTGCGGCCCGCACATGAACGGTTTTGTTTTGACCAAGAAAATACTCAAAGCTAGTTATTTCTGGATGACTATGGAGACGGACTGCATCCAGTATGTCCGAAAATGCTATCGATGTCAGGTACACGCAGATATGATAAAGGTACCTCCAAATTAGCTCAATGCAACAAGCTCACCATGGTTGTTTTCCGCTTGGGGAATGGATGTCATTGGACCAATCGAGACTACCGCCTCCAACGGACACAGGTTCATCCTAGTAGCCATCGACTATTTCACTAAATTGGTCGAAGCCGCATCCTACAAAGCAGTGACTAAGAAGGTCGTGGCAGATTTTGTCCGCGACCGCATTGTTTGTCGATTCGAAATTCTAGAGTCAATCATCGCCGACAATGGTTCCAATCTCAACAGTGACATGATGAAAGCTATGTGTGAGACCTTCAAAATCAAGCACAAGAATTCCACAGCTTACAGACCTCAGATGAATGGAACCGTAGAAGCCGCCAACAAAAACATCAAGAAGATACTAAGGAAGAAGATAGAAAAGCACAAGCAGTTGCACGAGAAGTTATCATTTACCTTACAGGGATATCGCACCACAGTCCGCACATCGACCGGGGCAACCCCTTATATGTTGGTTTATGGCACATAAGCTGTCATTCCCGCTGAAGTTGAAATTCCTTCCCTAAGGATCATACAAGAAGCTGAGCTCAGTGATGCAGAATGGGTAAAGAGACATTATGAGAAACTAAGCCTCATAGACGGAAAGAGAATGAATGTAATCTGCCATGGCCAACTCTATCAGAATAGAATGTCCAGAGCCTTCAACAAGAGGGTCAAGCCTAGACAATTCACATCGGGGCAGCTGGTGCTGAAGAATATCTTTCCACATCAATATGAAGACAAAGGGAAGTTCTCTCCCAACTGGCAAGGTCCATACATGGTTCACCGAGTACTGACAGGAGGAGCGCTCATACTTGCAGAAATGGACGGAGAAGTCTGGCCAAAATCGATCAATTTAGATGCAGTCAAGCATTACTATGTATAATCCTTTATGCTTTTATCAATGATGTAAATTGAGCTACGCCTGACCTGATTCCCTTTTAAGAGGGGATACGTAGGCAGCCTTATGGGTTTGGTCACAATTCAATAAAATTTCATCTTTCCCCGCAATTGGAAACTGGGCAGAATTTTGAGGAGGACCCTAAAAATTCTGAAGTAAGTTCAGCTGATTGCCGCACGAGAAACAGTAAGAAACATCAACCCATCAAACTGGGGCAGAATTTTGAGGGGGACCCTCCAAATTCCGTAGCAGGAGAGGTTGCAATGTCTTGAACCGTGTCACAGTCGCCAGTTCATCTAAAACTAGTTTTTTAATTATGCATTTATGTTATACTTTTACAAAATCATGCATACTTATTCTTGAAACAACTCTGTTTAGAAAATACTACCCCGGTGATATGAATAGGATCATTAGATCAAGAAAGAACGAATCAGGCAAAGCCAGCGGGAATACGAACTAACCTCCCCCATTTACAGAGCTCACGATTTTTCTTTGGATGCAGGCACAAAGATTGCAAGAGCCCCGAAACACATTATCCTCCCGAAGGAAAGATACTATTCAAAGATGCGACTCTCAAAATCATCGCACATGCCGACATTTACTATCAGCATAAACGATGCTTCATAATCGCAACGATCACAACAATCACAGATATTGCAATCTATTACCAGCTAAGAATCCCTATTGCCATTTATCTACATTATTGCATAAGGCTACCTTTCTGCCTTCCGAGGTTAAGCTCTACCTCCATCTGCATTCTTGCATAAGGCTACCTTCCTGCCTTTCGAGACTAAGCACTGTCTCCATCTGCATTTGCATCTTTGCATAAGGCTATCTTTCTGCCTTCCGAAACTAAGCTTTGTCTCCATCTGCATCTGCATAAGGATACCCTTCTACCTTCCACCTGCATAAGGCTACCTTTTTGCCTTTCGAGACTAAGCTTTGTCTCCATCTGCATCTGCATAAGGCTACCATTCTGCCTTCCACTTGCATAAGGCTACCTTTATGCCTTTCGAGACTAAGCTTTGTCTCCATCCGCATCTGCATAAGGCTACCATTTTGCCTTCCACTTGCATAAGGCTTTCATTCTGCCTTCCACTTGCATAAGGCTACCATTCTGCCTTCCATCTGCATAAGGCTACCCTTCTGCCTTCCACCTGCATAAGTCTACCTTTCTGCCTTCCGAGACTAAGCTTTGTCTCTATCTGCATGAGCTTAAGCTCTACCTCCATCTTCATAAGGCTACTTTTCTGCCTTCCACTTGCATAAGGCTACCCTTCTGCCTTCCACCTGCATGAGGCTAAGCTCTACCTCCAATTTACCTTTTTCACCGAGACTAAGCGCTGTCTCAAGCATTATTTACTTTGCCTTTTCTTTCGGGCTAAGCTCTGCCCTTCAATTTGCAAGACTAAGCTATGTCTTTTCCGCATCATATTACTACATTTTTCATGGGCTGAAATATTGCCAACCCGTCCAAAGGCGTCATCGTTCGGAGGCACCATCTTCATGGCCAGAGGACACCATGTCATAGCCTGAGGATCTCTCTCAATTTTGCATATCATTATTCAAAGGCGTCATCATTTGGAGGCACCATCCTCATGGCCCGAGGACATCATTTCATTGCCTGCGAATCCTGCAATCAAGCAATTCATGGCCTGGGACGTCATGGTCCGAGGACTTCATCCTTAACCGTCCAAAGACAACATTCATAATCTGACGGGAATTTGCATCATGTTTAAAATTATGCACAACATACGCTTGTATTGTCTTATTCACAGGTAATCTGGCAAGCAACGACTATCCTAGTAGGAGCTGTCCTGCTCCAGTTCTCCTAACCATTACCGCAAATCGCTCACTCATCCAGCCTTATATGTTGCGTCCGTTCTTATAAAAATTTCATCAGTATACTTCGCCGATGACTCCTGAACTACACACGGCCTGATTCTTATAAAACCAGGGATATGTAGGCAACTCATAAACTAGTGTGCATCCTAAATCTCTTCAAATCGTTTCGCTCGATCAAAATTGGCCATCATATCTTTACCCGACAACTCTTTCATCCTTCTCGGGTAAAGAGGGGCAGCTGTTGATACCCAATTTTTCCTCAAATTATTTTTAATTCTGCATATAAACCTTCAAAATCAGGTTTTATAACAATTGGTATTTTTGTATAATTTTTCCATATTTTTATTAATTTATTTTAATTTATCGAGTATTTTTATCCCTAATAATTAATTATAAATTGCATTACAAATGATTTTCAAAATATTTCTTGATTAAGATATTTTTTTTTTATCCTCTTAAGGGCAAATTATTTCATAATTAGCCTAATTGGCACTATTTTGCTATAATTGCAATAGCTTTGCAATTATAGCCTGATTACATATTTTATACTATTTTTACCCAATAATTAGTTATTTTTATTTTAAATATTAATTAATCATTGTAATATAACCTATTAAGCATTAGTCTCATTTTTTTAATATAATTATTAGCCATTTTTATAAATTATTTATCTATTTTATGGGTTATTTAACAAATGGCCATTTTCTTATTTCAATTCTAGCCTATTAAAATCAGCCCAAACCCCAATTAAAATAACCCAATACGACTCAAGCCCAAACCTCTACCTAACCCGGCCCAGGTCCTCTTAAATCATGGTCGTTGATCATTTTGATCAACGACTCAGATTACCCCTTACCTTAATTAATCCTAAACGACCTACCCCAAACCCTCATTTCCCCCTCTCATTCTATCGTTACACTCCGCTTTCCTCTCCTCTCATCTATCTCAAGCTCTCTGCTAAAACATACTCTCCTCTCGCCGGCCGTTGGTTCGCCGGTAACAATGGCGGCTCCACCACCATCCTCAGCCTCCACAGCTCCCTCTCACGCCGGATTATCATTTCCTTGAGGTCCTCGAAGGAACCAGAGGTGGTCTACCTCACCCCTATCCTCTCATGCCATTTTCCGGCCATTCACGTCTGTCCGAGTAAGATTTCCTTGTTTCCGGCTAGAACCAGTGGTTCTTAAGCTTTTTCTCCTCCTCTTTGGATTGTCTCTATGAAACCCTAATCACTAGCCTTTGATTTTCCTAGATTTGGGCGTGTTATGGGTTATTCTATTGTTTCTTCAAAGGTTTTTCCGATTTTCATAAAATGACTTTTCATCTTCAGACTAGGGTTACCCCTTTTTTTTAAATGGCCTTCCTCTGATTTTCAGTGTTATCCTATGATTTCTACTATGTTTTAACGATTTATTCAAGTTTCCCCTTTTATCTGATTTATTATGTTGGAAACCCTAATTTTGGTCTTAACCTTGGATTCTGAGAACTGTCCATGCTTACTTATTCATCTAGTTTGTTCGCATGTCTGTTATTCATGAGTATGTTCTGGGTTTCTTGTGATTTCTTCCCCGTTATGCTTTCTGAGGTTGCTTCTCATGCCTATCTTATGTTTATTCCATTATGGATAGAAATTTGTGGTAATTTCCCTAAGTCAGTACTATGTTCTAGTTCGATCCCTAATTTTATGAGACTTTTACTCTATTGTGCTTATTAGGGTTTCAATTTTAACCTCTCCTTTCCTATTATTTGTTTATTCCGTGTAGTTCGTGTTAGTTTCCTTAGCTAGTGTTATTCTTATTCGAATCCCTGATTCCCTGGGATTGGTGTCATTCACTGATCTCCTATGGTAATACTCCTTACTGATTTTTGACCCATGAGTTATTCTCTTGCCTTATTATGTGATTGATTCTACTGCTAATCGATTCTTACAAACCTTTCCTTAATTAAGATTTTTCTGAACCTAGCCTTAATTGCTTGCTTTTTACCCATGCTATGTTGAGATATTTCCTTATATGTTATATTCCAGTATTATGGTATCTTGCCCTATTTTGCTACATGTCTATTACCGTTTGATTTTTACTCCTTAATTAAAGGGGATACTTACACTAACTTTATATTATTTTGATACACAGTCCTATAATTACTGATTAACTTTGATTCTTACCTTATTTGCAACCTGTTTTCAAACTATATATACATGGTCTTTCATTAACACAAAACGAACACACTAGTTCAAAAGCTTTCTCTCTCAAACAACAAAAAAGCTTTCTGCTCTCTTTCTGTGTTACTTATTATTGTTCTAAGTTAGCCGGCTGCAAGCCAAGGCTAACTATTATGCTCTCCTATCCTCCACTTTGTGTTTACTATCTTCTTTACTTGTATGTCCTAATTTTAATTCAATTTCCCAAACCAATATGTTTCTTTTGCTGCTTCAATTCATTATGTTTCTAATATGCTTCTATCTACTGTTTTGTTGTTCAACATGTAATTAAACTCTTTGCCCCCAAAGCTTCGTCTAGTATGCCAAGTTATGCCTTACCTTTTTATGATCAACATGTTCTTATGAACTTATAACCTGGCTCAATGTGATTCTACTCTATTTTTACGCTTGTATACTGGTTGTTTAGTTAGGGTATGCCTCTACTGATTTGCTACCTTAAATTGTTTTAGTTGTCATGTCTAGTATAATCCTATACTATACTATCTCCCAATCCCATGAGTCCCCTAAGGTATTACTGATTCTGTAACTATGCTCCTGAATCCATGTCTTACTGTCTGCACCAAGTGCAAAAGACCCCTGCATGTTATGTGTTTACCTTATATGCTCTATACTTGTCCCCAATACCTCATTACCATGTTTGTGATTGCTAAACCTGTCTTGGTTCTGTGTTCTTGGGATGTTGCTGGACTTATCCTGGTTCTTTGTTTGGTCTGTTGTCTGTTAATCACCCTTTTCAAAATTGTTTTATTAAATGACTCCTTCTGTTAATTTTCACAAAATTATTTCAAATAATGTCTCTTATCAAGTTGTCTTCCTACTTGAACCTTTTTAAAACTATGTCAAGAACTCTCACTCTACTCTTAGACCCTTAAGTTCTTCCCCTTTAGTGTGTGACTGCCTTGGGACCTTTGAGCTCCCTCTAAACTATGACACACTAAGGTTGGCCCTTCAACACTGCACTTACTCAACTATGGTTATGAAATCTGGGTGTGAGCACTGCCCGGGATCCCTTGAGATCCTTAGGGAACTCTGACACACCCGGATATGAGAAAGGCTGTGAAACAATTCTGGCATTGAGGTTATGGAAATTTGGGCCTATTTGCAGGCTCCCTGTAGATAACTTCTTATTTTTCCTTCTCCTATTTATGTAATTCATTCAATATCAATTTGTAATATTATTGTAAACGAATATTGGGGATGGCTAGTGAAAAGGGGGGTAGTATACATGTTATAAATATCAAGGGTAGAAACCATGCTTTAGGTTTACATTTTTGTGTGTGCACTAGAATCCATGCTTAGGATCAATACATGCAAGCATATCATACATTAGAGACCATTCTCCCAGGTTTCATTGTGTACTGTTTTCAGCATCTCGTTTGACATTATCACCTAAAAATCCTGTCTCTAGGGTAAATAACAATCCTAAAATAAATTGTCACTTATTCATATTTCGAAACCATGCCTAACGCTATAAGTGCTATGCACTTAGAAATCCTGCTTTAGGAAATTCTGCAATCATGTTGTGCATTTAGAAATCCTGCTTTTAGGAGTTCTGTGTATAAATCATTCTGCTTTTATGTGCGCATATTAGATACCATGTTTAGAATTTTGTTCGTACTCGCTCAGTCACACCTAGTTAAACTATTGATGCATGAAAAGGGTATAAAACAGTCTCCCCATGTTTTAAGCAAATTGGCAATAATCCTGTATCTCTTGTAAGACTTAGAACAACATGATTTGGGTAAAACAACTCCTACACTGTTTGTATAATTCTGGTAACAATTGAGCATTCTTCCACGCCTAGGAAAGCCTTAGGTAGTTAAGGTTGTTAAAACTGGAATACGCTTCTTTCATGTGCACTATCTAACTGCCAACAAGCTTAAAATCAGTAGGTAAAACTGATTAAGACTTCCTCACTGAGTTATGTAATGAATTGTTATTACAACTTAGATACCATGCTTTAGGATCTGGATTAAAAAACCAAGACCTTAACTGTGTTTGAGTCATGTTGTTTCTTTGCATTATCTGTGGAGGTACTTGAGCTCTTTTCTGTTTATATGTTATCCCCCTATCTGCAGTCCTATCTGTTTTTATATGTCGCTTAGCATTTTGCCTTTAAACCTGAGGGTCTGCCTAGAACCTCCCTCATACGATAGAAGTCCTAAACTTCTCCAGGACTAATAGGAAGGGACGGGTAACAGCATGCAATAGAGGTCGTGACCAACACTCGCTCTAATTACCTTTACGGGGTGAGAAAGGGTAGATATGGATATGATGACCGGTGCGCTAATACCACGTGTAGCCCCTCTTTGAGGAGTGTCATACCGGGTATTGAATTGATGTGATCCATATTACAAACAAACCTAGGATACCCCTCTCCTATATACATGCTTAGACTATGATCCTTTTCAAAATCTATTTAGCTATTAAGTATTTCAAACTAGTAACATATGTGTGCTTAGACTGCGAATATGTCAAAACCATCTACTATTTTAGACAATAATTGCTTACTTGCTAGTTGTACAAACTCACAAAGTTATTTGGTCGGGAACCACATTTGTGGATTCTGAGGGGTGCCTAACACCTTCCCCTTAAGATAATTTCAAGCCCTTACCCTATCTCTGGTTATCAAATTTGTTTGTAAATGAACCCCCCCCCCCAAATAGGTGCCCTAACAGACCTTAACTTGTTAGATGACGACTCTTCAAAAACTTGCAAACCCCTTTCCCAAAGGGAATGAGTGGTCCCAACCAATGTCAAAACCCCTTGACCAACCTCGAAATGAGTTGGAAAAAGGGGGCGCGACATCTATCTGAACAGGTAGATGACACGGTATTCCATATACTAATTTGAATGGTGAAGTTCCTACGGTTGTTTTGAACGCAGTTCTATACGCCCATAGATATTCATCCCACTTTGCAGACCAATCCTTACGAGAAACATTAACCGTCTTTTCAAGAATTCGTTTAAGTTCATGGTTAGCCACTTCAACTTGTCCACCAGCTGGGGCATGGTACGGGGTTCCTATTTTGTGTGTGACCCATACCTAGATAACAATGCAGCGGACCATTTGTTAACGAAGTGCAACCCATTGTCACTGATAATCACTCGAGGTGTCCCAAATCGGGTAAAGATGTTCTTCCATAGGAACTCACACACCACCCGAGCATCATTGGTCCTAGTATGAAATGCTTTGGCCTATTTAGAGATGTAGTCAACAACCACTAGGATATACTTGTATGAATAAGATTATGGGAATGGACCCATAAAGTCAATGCCCCAAACGTCAAAAAATTTCACATACTAAAATGGAGTTTAGTGGCATCGCATCCCTCTTGCTAATGTTACCTGCCCTTTGACACTTGTCATATGTATCTACATACGCTCGTGTCTCCTTGTACAAAGTAGGCCAATAGAAACCGACTTTCATGACCTTTGCTACAATGCAGTTTCCAACATAGTGTCCTCCAGTTGCTCCATCATGGAAATGAGAAAGAATGCTTTCCATCTCTCCTTCAGGCACACACATTCGTATCACTCCATCTTCACACAGTTTAAACAAGAAAGGGTCATTCAAAAAATAACTTTTTACCTAACCTTGAAGCTTCCTTCTTTGATCACGAGAAAGGTCACACAGCAACCATCCACTAGCTAAAAGGTTGGCTACATCAACATACTAAGGCGGTCTTATGAAGACTGCAACAATGGAGAAAATCTACTAATCAGGGAACTCTTCTCTTACATCAATTGTTTCAACCGGAGGTCTCTCGAGCTGATAGATGAATCGCGACTTTATTTTCTATGCCCTTCCTATCCTTGATCTTCAAGTCAAACTCTTGGAGCAACAACACCCACCACATCAGACGCGGCTTGGACTCTTTCTTACTCAACAGATATTTCAAGGCTGAGTGGTCCGCGTGTACAATCACTTTGCTCCCCACCAGGTATGATCTAAACTTGTCAAAAGTAAAACCACAACAAAAAATCTCTTTCTCAATAGTGGCATATCATTCAACGTCCTGCTGGCATAGTAAATAGTCCTAAACATTTTCTCTTTCATTTGCCCCAGAACTGCCCCCATAACTACATCACTGGCATTACACATTATCTGAAATGGCTGGCTCCAACAAGGTGTCACCATAATAGGAGCATTAACAAGCTTTTCCTTGATGAATTCAAATGCTCTTAAGCACTCCACGGTGAAAACAAACTAGACATCCTTCGCTATCAATGGAGTTAACGATTTGGTAATGCTGGAGAAGTTTTTGATGAACCTCCTATATAACCCAACATGTCCCAAGAAACTCCTTATGTTCTTCATTGACGTTGGTGGAGGGAGCCTAGCAGTTACATCCACCTTGGCTCTGTCAACTTCAATTCCATGTGTAGTACTTTGTGGCCCAACATGATTCCCCTTTTCACCATGAAGTGCACTTCTCCTAGTTAAGAACCAAGTGCGTGGCTTCAGAACGTTTAAGCATGAGCTCCAAATTCTTCAAGTAGTCCTCAAAGTCATCACCAAAGAGGGTGAAATCATCCATAAATACTTCTAGACACTTCCCATTAAATAAGAGAATATAGATATCATACACCTCTGAAAAGTGGTAGGTGCATTACACAATCCAAATGACATCCTCCTGTAAGCAAAATTACCTGAAGTGCAAGTGAATGTGGTATTCTAAACATCTTCTGGGGAAATGGGTATCTGATTATAGCCTGAGTACCCATCCAAGAAGAAGTAACATCCATGTCCAGCCACTTTCTCGAGCATTTAATCAATAAAGGGGAGTGTGAAGTGGTCATTCCTTATTGCATCATTCAACCTTCTATAATCAATGAACATTCTCCACCCAGTGACTGTTCTTGTGAGGATCAATTCATTATCTTCATTTCTCACCGTTGTCATGCCGCCTTTCTTAGGCATAAAAGTAACATGCTGTTTGGATCTCATTTTATACCTTGGCCATGGTGTCTAGCTGGGCTTGCATGGATGTGTGAAATTCCACTTGATGAACCCCAACTAATTTTCTTCATTTATTACTTTCTGCTGGCCACTGGTTAGCATCCTCAAATAATTCGTCAAGGATTAAGACAACATCCTCCGGCATTTTCTTCATTAGTGGACCTCCGCATGCAGTATTCAGAGTTCGTACGAGGACGGTGTCAGTCCATCCGAAAAATCCTAGATTTGCATCAACAATTCGATTCCATTATGCTGATAGGTTTTAACTATCTCCTTGAATCGTTCCCAAGCTTCAAAAGCCGTTTATGTCTCCTTTGGGCAGAAATTGTGGATTTCCCTTTTGAACTTCCTTGTTTTTGCAACTGAGAAGTACTTGTCAAGAAACTTCTTATTCATATATTCCCATGTCCTGATAGAACATGCGGGTAAGCTATGAATCCATTGTTTCGTGTCATCTTTCAATGAAAAGGGGAATGCCTTTAAGTAGACTGCATCATTTGATATTGTGACTACCCGGCCGCCGGTCGTTTTGAGAGTTATAGCCTTGATCCCTTATTAATTGCTTCTCACGTATCTATTTATGCTATTGTGACTTTTCGGGAGGTTTCATTTTGGTTTTTGGAGTGTTTTGGGACACTTAGTCCCTAAACGGAGGCCTAAGCCTTAGGATTTGGACCGTAGTCGGAAAAGTGTGAAGACGACTCTAGAATGGAGTTCTATCGGTTTTGTTAGCTTCGTTAGGTGAGTTTGGACTTAGGGGCATGTTGTGTTTGGAGGTTAGCTCATTTAGGCTTGAAATGGCAAAAGTCCAAGTTTTGGAGATTTTGACAAGTAGTGGAAACTTTGATATAGGGGTCGAATTCTGAATCCCGAAGTTGGAGTAGGTTTGTAAGGTTGATTATGACTTGTGTGCAAAATTCGGGGTCAATCGGGCGTGTTTGATAGGTTTCGGCATCGATTGTCGAATTTGAAAGCTTCAAGTTCTTTAAGTTTGAATCGGAGAGTGAATTGTGTTTTTACCGTTATTTGGTGTGATTCGAGGGCTCGACTAAGTTCGTATGGTATTTTAGGAATTGTTGGTATGTTTAGTTGAGGTCCCGGGGGCCTCGAGTTGATTTCAGATGGTTAACGGACCTTTTGGGCTTAAGAAAAGATAGTGGATTTCTAGTATTTTTTTTTTGCAAACATTTCATCATCACGTTTGCGAGAGAGGTCTCGCGATTGCGTAGGGCATATGGGAGGACATCTCAAGCTTGTTCTTCTCCTTCATGCAAAGGAGCCCGTGTTCGCGAAGGTATGGTCAGTGGAAACATCCCGAAAGCGAAGAGTGGAACGCGTTCGCGTAGAGGAAGTGAGGCAGCTGGGGAACCCAGCCATTTGGTCTACGCGTTCGCGTAGTGGGTATCGCGTTCGCAAAGGACCAGGAAGTGAAAGGTACATGTTCGCGAAGGAGGAAATTCGGTCAGTGGAATATTTGTTATACGTGAACGCGAGAGAGTGGTAGCGTTTGCGAAGAAAGGAACACGTGGGCAGATTTAAAAGTTTAAAATCGAGGGTTTATGTCATTTTTCATCATCTGGACTTGAGAGCTCGGAATTAGGAAATTTTGGAGGGATTATCACGTGTGTGTTTGGGGTAAGTGATTCTTACCTAGGTTTGGTTAATTCCCATGATTATGTCTTTAATTTCATCATTAAATTAGTGATTTGGGGTGAAAAATTGGGAAACTTTTGAGAAACGTTCTTAAGCCAAATTTTCGGATTTTGATCGAGATTTTGGTATCGGATTTGAGTAATTTTGGTACGAGTGAACTCGTGAGTGAATGGGTGTTCATATTTTGTGACTTTTACCCGATTCCGAGGTGTGGGCCCGGGGAGGCTTTCTAGGGCGATTTTCCAATTCCTTGCATTAGCTTTGATTTCATTAGCTAGATTAGTTCCTTGTAGTAATATTTATGATATGTAATTGATTTTTGCTAGTTTTGGGCCATTTGGAGCCGGATATTTGTGGAACGAGCATTTTTACAAATTGATTGATCTTGGTTCGAGGTAAGTGTCTTGCCTAATCTTGTGTGGGGGAACTCTCCTTAGGATTTGGTACTGTTTTGATATGTGAGATGACGAGTACATCCAGTGGATAATTGTTGTATAAACCCGATTTCTGCTAAGTAAGAACGTGTTTCCTTCTTATTTGAGTCATATCAGGATGTGTAGTATCCTGTTAGATTAGAATAACATGTCTACTTGCTTGTCTTGCATATTTACATTGGGACTACGGAACGGTATCCCGGGAGATCCCCCTACACATTTACGTTTTGGGACTAGGAGACGGTATCTATGTGTATTGAGCTATTACCTTTCTATGATTTCATTCTTGTTAAATTTCGATCTTTATTTTACTGTGATATTTCACTCTGCCTTGTTTTTATTATATATATATATATACATACCAGTAGGTCCCTGCTCTGACCTCGTCACTAGTCGACCGAGGTTAGGCTTGGCACTTACTGGGTACTGTTGTAGTGTACTCATGCCCTTCCATGTACATAGTTTTCGTGTGCAGATCTTGGTTCCTCCTACGAGCCTCATTCTTAGTTGCAGTCGATGTTGTTCTGAAGACTTCAAGGTACATATTCCCGCCCCCGCAGATCCTCGAAGTCCCCCTCTATCCCCTATGTTAATTCTTCTCGTATTTCTATAGATACTGATGTATAGAACAGTTAGAACTTTGTAGAAGCTTATGACTTACAGTGTTCTCGATCACGGGAGTGTTATGTATATTTCGAGAATTGATTATTGTATATGCCGAGAGGCATCTCAATTGCTTATTTAAAAATATATGTTACTGTTAGTTGTCAATTTTAATGATTTTCATTTCGTTTCCGCGAAGTGTTAGGCTTACCTAGTCGTAGAGACTAGGTGTTGTCACGACAACTCACGGAGGGAGAATTTGGGTCCTGAAAGATACTCCATTGTATTGGAAGGTGTTCATGATATCTTAAAAGTCCAACAAGTGAGTATTAGGCTCTTCATTCACCTTCCCTCTGAAAGTGCAGTTGTTTTGGATAGTTTGAAGCAAACCTTGCTTCAATTCGAAGTTGTTTTTTGCTATGGGTGGGGTTCTGACACTTGACAGTCCTTGATTATAGACTGTCTTAGCATATCCACCCAATGCTCTTCCAGGCCTGGGTGCTGCATTCTCGAACTGGTCTTCGACCGAAGGTCAGTTTAGATTGAATCTTCGACCCCCTTCACCGTTGACGGTCTCATCAACAATTCTCCGTGCAACTTCTAGTTGTGCTGCCTCTCTTGCAACTAAGTCTATGCCATCATTCTCTTCATTTGTCATGGTATCTTGAGTCGAAGTTTGACCTAACAATTTTTTCTGTTAAGTCTCTTTCTTTTCTCAGTTGTTGCAGGTGTTTCTACAACTCTGGTTTGTACGGTATCACTTCCTTTGAAGACAATCGAGTCATACACCAGAGAAATCAAACTGGTATCCTGCACACAAGTAAGAAACGTAAATAACAAAATTAAAAATCGGTTCCTGGATTAGTACTAAAAACTACTTTAAACACTATTGATTGTCAATCCTCGACAACGGCGCTAAAATTTGACGAGCACAAAACACAACACCAAATTATTTCTCGCTAGTCAAAGATAGTATAGTTTAATTATCGTCACCACATGGATTGGATTTAAACAATGTTCGAATAATCTTCAGTTGATTACTATCCAGGAAAATTAACACTTGATTTGATAACTATTACTACGATTACTACTAAAATTAAGCAAGTGACAGTTGATCACAAAAAGATAACATATGAGCAACAAAGAAATATCAATGAGAGAAATAAGGGTATTTGACTAGATTGGTGCAAGATAATTGACTCGGGATCCAATTCTTGAGTTAATTCACTCTATAACACTGTTGATTCTAACGAATTCAACAGATAATCAAATTACACTTGAAGTTAATGTTCCTCTTTTGATTAAACATTAATTTCAATAATCAATCCAATTGAAGCACGGTAAAAAATTACAACAATAAAATGAAGGTTATGATCTATAGGGTAACTTCTCACAAATATCTTTCTATTTTCTAGTTTGATTAACATTCAAGAGGATGTGATGACCCAAAGGGTCATCTTATGTCTTAGAATTCAACTCTGCGTATTATAACCTTAGAAATCTCATTTTTACCCTCCTCGATTTGCGTGCATAGTACGGGCGTGATTTGCGGAAATCTTTTTATGTTGGAAATTAAGGAAATAACAATTTATGCCCTAAAAAGTTGATTATAGCTGACTTCGGTCAATATTTTGAGTAAACAAACCCGGACCATTATTTTGACGGTCCCGATGGGTCCGTAGTAAAATATGGGACCTGGGCGTATGCTTGGAATCGAATTCTGAGGTCCCTAGCTCGAGAAATGAATTTTTGATTAAGATTGAAAGACTGAAATTATAATGGTTTTAAGAAATTGGTTAATGGTCTATTTTGTTGGTATCGGGTACGTATTTGGGTTCCAGAGCCTGCTACATGTTCATTATGGTATTTATACCTTATCTGTGAAATTTGGTGAATTACGGAACTTATGTGACGTGATTCGGACGTCCGGTTGAGAAAATAGATATTTTAAAGTGTTCTTGAGAATTTCATATGTTTTGGTGCTAAATTCGTAAATCTAGGTGTTATTTTGGATATTTGATCGGACGAGCAAGTCTGTATGATATTTTTAGACTGGTGTGCATGTTTGGTTTGGAGTCTCGAGGGCTCGGGTGAGTTTCGGATAGGCTACAGAGTGGAAGGAACTTGGAAAATTATAGATGGTGTAAGTTCAGTTCTGCAGATCTCGCATTTGCGAGGTCTGGCTCGCAAATACGAAGCATGGGGCTGGGATGGGTAGTCTCGTAATTGCGATAAAAGGACCGCATTTGCGGAAGTGCCTATTCGCATTTGCGACATAGTGTTCGCATTTGCGATAACTGCAGAAATGGCGAAGGATTCACATTTGCTATGTCTTTCTCGCATTTAAGAACTTTGCAATTGCGAAGCTCTGGTCGCAAAGGCGACATCTGCAGCTGATAGGTCTTGACTTAGATGGGATGTTTCTCATTTTTCAATATTTCCAAACATAAGAAACCCACTAGGAGATTTTTCAAAGGCAACTTTTCCCCAAATCATAGGTAAGTGATTTTTAACTCATTTCTTTCAATCTTTCACTTCATTTTTCAAGATTTCAACCTAAAATCCAAGGTTTTTCATGGTGGAATTGGGGAATTTTTGGTGGAAACTAGGTATTTTGAAATTTGGAGATTTAGACCTCAAATTAAGGTCGGATTCCAAAACTAATCATATATCCGGGCTCGTGGATGAATGTGTAATCGGGTTTTGGTCCGAATTTCAGATTTTGACCAAGCGGGCTCGAGGTCGATTTTTAACTTTTTGGGGAAATTTTTGGGAAACTCATAATTTTGTATTGAAATTGATTTCTTTGGCGATAATTGATGTTATTAAGTTAATTATGACTAGATACGAGTGGTCCGGATGTGGAAACTAGAGGAAATACGGTAATTGAGCAGTGAGTAGCCTATGGATCGAGGTAAGTGTTGTGTCTAACCTTGACTTGAGGGTTTAGGAACCTTTGCCTTACCTTTTATGTGTTAAATCATGTGAGTGGCGTATATGTGAGGTGACGAGTACCTATGCGCCGACAATTTACCTGTGTTTGCATGTTTTCTTCAGTTTCCCCTTATATTGTCTTCCTACTCTCTTTACTTGTTACATGTCTAATTGTAATTCCATACGTAATTGTTACCTACTAGATAATGTGTTCCCTTGTCGAAGATATTCGTTCCCCCGTAGGATTATTGCTTCCCCTCTTGTTGTTTTAGATTGTTCTTATTGGCATTTTCTGTGATATCCTGGTTTGGTCTCGCTGAGTATTAGTAATCTTATTGAGTTTTATTTTTTACACTGCTCCTAGTTGCTTTGCTATAAATTTCAAGTGTTGGTAAGGGCCTTGTGTGAAGTTTATGAAATTTCTGTACATTATGTGGGATTTATTATGATATGGTGGGATCGGGTTGCACACCACAACATGAGGAATAAGGGAGGATTTATGAGGAGGAATAAGGGTGAATATGATTATTCGGTGGGATCGGGTTGCACACCGCAATATGAGGAATAAAGGTGGATTGAAACGGAGTAATAAGGGTGAACTATTATGTTGATATTGATATATGGTGGGATTGGGTTGCGCGCCGCAACATATATATATTATTTACTTTTATTGTATTTGTTATTGAGGAATAAGGGAGGATTTGTGTTGTCTGGTGGGATTGGGATGTGCGCCGCATCAATATGTGTGTTTATTTATTCTTCGTTGACTGTGTTAGTTATTCGATGTTTTTTACATTTTGTCTAAGGATTTGGTTATAACTGGATATTGATAAGACACTGAGGTTACGTATTTATTCTTGCAATTAACTACTTTTAAATTACTGTTCTTCTTTTCTACCTTATTATTTATCGACTGTAGCATATATTGTGGGTGTCCAGTCGTAGCCTCGTCACACCTTCGTCGAGGTTAGGCTCGGCACTTACTAGTACATAGGGTCGGTTGTACTAATACTTCACTCTATACTTCTTGTGAAGATTTCGAAGCAGGTTGTGGCTGACTGAGAAATTTGGCTCAGGTTCACAGTTGGAGACCCAAGGTAGTCCTGTTGGCGTCCGCAGCCCCTGGCGTCCCCTTCTACATCTCTTTATTACAGTTTTTCTTTCGTTCCAAAAACAAACGTATATTTCTTTCAGACTCATGTTTGTAGAAAATCATAATGTGTTCGTGAAATTGTGACACCAGGTTTCTGGGGAGGAGTAGAATGTAAATGACTTCGATTTCTATATATCTTACATTTATTCCGCTTTATTTTGTCTGATTACTGTTAATTACCAAAAATGGACATAAATGGCTAAATATTCTCTAACGTTGGCTTGCCTGGCAAGTGTGATGTTAAGCGCCATCACGACCCCGACGGTGGGAATTTCGGGTCGTGACAGAGGC
The DNA here is from genome assembly GCA_005239495.1 of Nicotiana undulata. Classification (NCBI taxonomy): domain Eukaryota; kingdom Viridiplantae; phylum Streptophyta; class Magnoliopsida; order Solanales; family Solanaceae; genus Nicotiana; species Nicotiana undulata. The sequence continues at coordinate 24,506 of ML297434.1, forward strand.
TCCTTCGATTACCTTTGTGAATCACGAATTTAAACTAGACCATAAGATGTACAACAACTCAATATAATGCTCCTCTTTCGGTTAAGCCAAATAAGAAATAACTCCACAATAATAATTAAAACTCCATCAATTATCAAAAATTGAATCCCAAATCAAGTTATCAAAACACTGTATCTGTCTTCATCATAATGGAAACTACTCCATAACAAAGGAGTAATACATCTCAAAAAATTTTAAGAATAAAGAAAACATCAAATATACTAATTTCGATAAAACTCCCGTATTGTACCGATTGCAAGTTGTATATGTGATGAATTTTTGAGTCTTCTTGCCTTTGTTGGTTCTCCAATCTTTCGTAGGTTAAAAGTCCCTTCAAAATCGCGTTTTTGTGCATTTATACCATGTAGAAACAAGCCCAGACGAAACTACCCTTTCCTAGTCGAACTTGGAGATTACTCTGCCAAATTTGCACAGCTGCCCCGCGCCATGCGGCGCGCTAGTGAGGATTTCCAGAGAGCTCACATTTTTCTTGTCAGGCCACATTTACATTGTCGTGCCCGCGCCCTATGCGACGTAGTAGTGGCTTTTTCTTAGAGTAAATTAATGTGTTCACTTTCTGATATCCATACATGGTACTCGACCCCCGAACGTGATCCCGACCTAATTTCTTGGGCTTCTACTTACACTTCAAAGATCCAACTTGTTCGATTTTGCTCCAAATTACCTAAATTGCTCAAATTCATTTCCTACAAGCCATAAACTACGTAATAAATATAATTCACTATCATTTAAGCTCAAACTGTAACGACCCGACCGGTCGTTTTGCGTTATCGGACCCTTTTTTTCCTAAATGAGATTTATTTTGAATTTATAAGTACCACGCTATTTCAAAAAAGGGATAAGTAAATTTTTTAATGTGAGAGGGTAAGCAAATCGGAAAAAAAAAATGAAAATGAGTTTCGTCGAGGTTTGACATTTTGGAATAAAATACGGCCGAGCTAAAATACCCGATATTTATGGATTAGTACCATATAAGGTACCACATGTCTATAATAGTAAGGTATGTGAAAAGCGAGTAATATTTTAAGTAAGTGGGAATAATTTTCAAATTTTCAGGTAATTGGTTAATTACCGGGTAACGGGACATTACCCGATTAACTAATAAGTGAATAAAATTTAATTAACTAATTTTCCTCCCCCACCCCCACCCCCACCCCCACCCCCACCCCCNATTACCGGGTAACGGGACATTAACCGATTAACTAATAAGTGGATAAAATTTAATTAACTAATTTCCCACCCCACCCCCACGTGGAAACAAGGAGTTGACCAAACAAATGACTAAGTATCATAATAGCTTAGGTGGCTAGCTAGGAAAACAAAGACTTTAACGTGTAAGTCTTAGTCTCTTAGTCTCTTAGTCTAGTCATAAGACATAAATCTCTTAGTAATAGAAATCATAGACATTTCTTTCAAATTCAAAATCATTCAAGAAACAGAAACTTAAATCTAACGAGTTTCCAACAGAAATTCTTACAACCAAACAAATTCGAATTAAAATTGTTAGAACAGTTCAACGTAAAACTTTTGCGATCCTAAGTGAGTACGGTGCAATCTTTTCCAAGAATGTTATACGGATTTTTTCTACTCCAGTTACGAGTCCTCTGGCGTAGAGTTCGGAGTTGCGGGCGCGTTCTTGGTCCGAGAGGTAGATTCGACATGAGGTGAGTCTCATTTCTAACCTTGTAACAAGGAATTGTCCCCATAGGTGTTCTATGTGTTGTGTGTAATTGTTGTGGGGGCTACGTACGTACCAAGTGATGAGAGTCCGTACGTAGCGGCTATGATTGTTATGTTTGGGTAGTTAGGCCCTACATCATGCTCTGTTTTCTACTCGTGATGAATTATATGTTATGAAACCTTGTTATATGTAATTACATTTCTCTGAAGTTTATGGAAATTTAAATTAATATGAAAGGAATTATTTTACGGAAAAATAATAAGAAAAGAATTATTTTTACTGTAAATAATATCAAAGGAATGATTACGGGAAGTAATAGTGAAAGAAATTATTTCGGGAAAGTAATATAAAAAGAAATGAATATTGTGTGCACATGTGACCGCTTCGTAATTTACTTTTCGCGAGCGATGTGTGATTTTTCCTACTCTTATGGGATCGGGCCGTACGCCACGGCGGATTTAAAGATACTCCTATGTGATCGGGTCGTACGCCACGGTAGATTGAAAGGTATTTATATATAATCGAGTCAGCACACGAGTCGCAGGTATGATTCGCGATCGTGGAAAGCTTTATGGTAATTGTATATAATTGAGTCAGCACACGAGTCACAGGTATGATTCGCGATCGTGGGGAGCTTTATGATAAATCAATATAATCGAGTCAGCACACGAGTCGTAGGCATGATTCGTGATCGTGGGGAGCTTTACGACTATTCAGTGTTTATATACTACCTTACGACTCCGGCCGGTTGTCTTATTCCTATGTACGTATAACTATTTGTTACTGTTTCATAGATATTGACTTGTCAGACATTTGAGGAAAAGAAAGTGGGAACCGTTATTTACTTTGATATTTGAGGAAGAAGGGGGTAGAAACTGTTACTTACTTATTTTCAGAAATTACTCGGATTTCAGTGCCTTATATTCACATTGTTGCTTATCTGCCTTCCCATGCCTACCGCTTTCATTATATGCTGTCATACTACCATTGTTGGAGCTTAGTGAGTGTCGAGTCGACCTCTCGTCACTACTTCTTCGAGATTAGACGGGATACTCACAGGGTACATATATGTTTATGTACTCATGCTACACTTTCAGTGCATTTTGTTGCACATGTACCTTCATAGTACAATGATTGATTTGGAGACTTACTCGGGCTGCATTCATCCGGAGGTGTTCCGCAGCTGACAGAGTCTCCCTTCTATGTATTTTCATTTTTATCTCTATTGCCTTTGTCCAATTTATTTCTCAGACAAGAGTTGTATAATTGTATAAATTCTTAGAAATTGCTCATGTACTTGTGTCACCGGGTTCTGGGGATGTGTTGGTATTTCTTTGGTTATATTAAGTTTATTTCCTGCCGTATTTTATTTACGAGATTTTAATTATTTGGTTATGAAATGCAGAAAAAGGCATGATTTTGAAAATGTTAAGCAGGAAGGTAATTTAACTAATTTAGGGGTTGGCTTGCCTAACAGTGTGTTCGGCGCCATCACGACCATAGATTTTGGGCCATGATACAAACACACGTAAAGTGCAATACTACGGCTAAAACATGGGTTTGTAGCCTACCATCACACTGGAAAATAACAATAATACTGTAATAATATTATTTTTGAGGAGAAATACACGACTTAACTTGAGTCGTGCTAGGCAGTGTCCTAAGAAAATGTTTCAGCAGTGTGAAAAGTCTCCTCAGGATTACACAAGCCTACCTCAAATTTGAGAATACAAAAATCAGCAAAATATTAATTTACAAACCCAGATATTAAAAGAGGGGTACAAAGAAAATAGAAAACTAAATTTCAAAAAGAAAGAAAATAAAGGAAGTTGTTGAAGAACGAAAAGGCAAAGGAAAACATGCTTATGATTGATGGCTAATTTGAATGCCAATTTACACACTTTAAGAGAGGTCTAGAGCATGACAAATGTACAGCACTTATTTTGATATTTTCATGCAAGGTTGCCACACTTATTTCTCTATTTCCACTTATAAAGACACTTGTCCAATTATGAAAATATCACAACAGTTCCCCCAAATATTTTCAGAAAAAATCATACAAAGAGGAGTAAGATTTGCTGGATTTGTATGGCCCAAATGCAATAGGTTTGATGTCTTCTGGACTATGAACCAAACATAGACCAATAAAAATTAACTCACTGAATTATCGGTGAAATAAATATTTTTATGAACCAATAATTCTTATTGTAAGTCAGAGATTTTGTCGATCACATTCTGACCCTCGCAATTTTGTTGTTCAATGCAGTTTTGCACCCAATAGGCCATGCGCGTATCTGGTTATTCATGAGAGATCTAGAGATTAGGCCAAAATCTCATAGGAGCGGCCCCACTCCACTCTCATATAGGTGAAGTATACTGCTTTTAAATAGACCATCCATAAGGAATATGAATTCATTAAGAGTTATAACTCAGCCTCTCAATTAGTAGCAGTCAAGCACTCTCTTTTAGTGCTTCAGTATCAATATCGACTTATTATTTCTCATAAGAACCTACTTCATGGGATCTCCAATCACTTGGGTTGAGTTAGCATCTATATTGACAACATGTAGGCCTTAACCCCATCTCTTTTGAGGTTTGAAAAATTAATTTTCTTCCCATTGGTTTAGTCAGAGGATCGGCCAAATTAACTTCTGACTTGACATAATCAATGGAAATTATTTCATCTTTCAGCAGATGCTTTATGACATCTTGTCTGAATTTCATATGTCTACTTTTACAATTATAAGATTTATTCTGTGCAATAGCTATTGCCACTTGGCAATCACAATGTATTAACACAGGAGGAAATACGTCCTTTATTAAAGGAATATTAGCTAAGAAGTTTCTTAGCCACTCAGCCTCAGAACCATCAACATTAACATGTCCTAGTCTAGCATGCAACTTTTCCTAATAATCCCATAGAAACCAAATTGGTTTGGATATTAGGAACATGCAACACATTGCTCATTCCACCATGGATTATCAGAAACTTCAGTAAAATTAGATTCATAACATGCAAAGGTAAAATTACCTTTCTTCTTAAGTCATTTCTTGTATTTCAGACAATCCTTCTTCCAATGTACCTTTTTCTTACATAAATGACAAGTATCTTTGTCAAAAGTGAATTTCTTTTTCACGGGAACACTTTTGCCCTTATTTGCATTTCACTTGTCATGAGTCACCAAATTAACACTTTCAGATGTCTCATTCTTCAACCTCTCTTCTTATTGAACACACATAGTCAAGAGTTCATTGATTGACAATTTATCTTTATGTGTGTAATAAAAATCTTAAACGGACCATATTCCGCAGGAAGAGAGTTGAAAATGAAATGCATAAGAAATGGTTCAAACATATCAACCTCAAGGGACTTGAGTTTAGCAATAATGTCTTTCATCTTCATAATGTGCTCACGCACTGTACGACTTCTGTCAAAACTCATACTTGAGAGCCTCTTCATAAGGGTGCATGCCAATGACATGTCAGAGCCTACGAATTGTTCATCAATTGCTTTCACGTAAGTTTTACCTTATCTCTATTAGGGATAGGACCCCTAATGCTTTGTCTTATGTGGGCTTTTATGAGCATTAAACTTAAGCGATTAGATCGCTCCCACTGCTCATAATTAGCCTTAGCCGCTAGCGTGGTTGATCCCATGGGAATAGGTGGTTCTTCCACACGAAGTGCCAGGTCTAGATCCGAGCACCCTAAAGTAAGAAAGACTTTCTCCTTCCATTCAGCATAATTGTTATCGGAAAGCACTGAAATTCGAGCATTCTCATTAAAAATAGCGGCAGAAAAATCTGTAAAGATTCCAAAATAAGGATAGATTTACATAAGCTATGAAGTACAATCCATCAAAGGTGAATCGCGTAAAATACCGATTCTAAGTAAATTCTACACCTTTCCGTGGGTAGAGGTTGCAACCATGCATAGAAATTACTTAAAAATTAATTTGTACCTGTGGGCATAAGATAATTTTCAACTTTAAAGGTTTACTATCTCATTCCAATTAATCTTACCAAAATGGTTACCTCCTTGTTGTCACGACCCAAATTGCCCCTCCGAGAGGTGTCGTGACGGCACCTAGTCTTTACAACTAGGTAAGCCTAATATTACGGAAAACTTAAAGAAAACACAATAACTAAGGAAGTAAAGGCATATTCTAAATAAAAAAACTGTGTCGCTCGGCATATATAAAAAATATTCTCCCAATGACCCGGAATGTCACTAAGTCACAAGGTTCTATAAACTACTATAGCTCTAAACAAAAGTCTGAAAATACATAAATAGACTATAGACGATGAAGTAGAAGGGGACTCTGAGGATTCTGCGGACACGGCAGAATTACCTTGAAGTCTCCTCGAAATCAGCAACACGTACTATCCTCGAGGCTGATAGCTCGTACCTGGATATGCACACGAAAAACATGTGAAGGAAAGGGCACGCGTATACCACAATGGTACCCATTAAGTGTCAAGCCTAACCTCGGTCAAGTAGTGACGAGGTTAGGTTAGGGCCCTACCAGAGTAAATATAATAAATTAAAACGGTAAACGAGATAAGTAAATTTTACAGTAAATAATTAAAGGAAATTCTCGAAAACTTAACAGTCAAGGGAGCCCTTGGCTTACAACAAGGTAAACACAAGGTGGAATCTCCCGGGATACCGTCCCATAGTTCCAAATGATTACGCAGTACAAGGGGATCTCCCGGAATACGTCTGTAATACCAAAATAAATATGCAGTGCTGGGTGATCTCCCGGAATACGTCTGTAGTCCCAAAATAAATAGTTTTTATTTTTGTACCTTTGCCGTCCCTCAGCCCCTCTCCCACCTTTTCTATCTATCATTAGAAGTAGGAAAGGTGGGACAAAGAAAGCTCTACTTCGGGTAGCTGGGTGCATCAACCTCTTTCTTTCACAGGAGAGGGGACAATACTTAAGGAGCTTGGGAAAGCTCCGCAGGACCACCTACCACTAGTTTTCGGCCGGAGGGGTTTATTGCACAAAAACGCCGGGGCGCAGGCTCCCTCAGTACAAGGGAATCTCCCGGAATACGTCCGTAGTCCCAATTTAAATATGCAATATAAGAGGGGGAAGAGGGTGATCTCCCGGAATACGTCCGTAGTCCCAATTTAAATATGCGACGCAAGGTAAAATGATAGGTATGTCATTAAAGTAAACAGTTTATACTAACCACGAATAAGGAGAATAAGGACTTAACTAAGCATGGATCACAGAGTGTGATATAAGCAATTAAAACATGTAAGCATGCTTCTCTAATCTAAGCTAATAAAATTTAACGTATGAGTGCAATTTAATAAGAGAAAAATAATTTATGATTTAAGGAGGAAAAACAGGATTTTTGCAACAACAACCCGTGTACGTACTCGTCACCTCACGTACACGGCGCTCACAAATCAAATAACATCATATATCCTAAGGGAAAGTCCCCAACACAAGGTTAGGAAAGTCACTTACCTCAACCGCTCAAATCAACTTGATATCACGTTCTTGCCACGAGTACCCGACTCCAAATGGCCCGAATCTATTCAAATTAATTGCATAATGTAAATATAACTTTAAGTAACTAGTTTAACTAATTAATTCGAAGCTAAAATGTGAAATTAGAAAAATCACCCCAAAAGGTCTCCGAGGGCCCACCTCTCGGAATCGGGTAAAATTTACAAATTATGAACACCCGTTCACTCGAACAAAAATCATCTAAATCCGACGTCAAAATCTCAATCAAATCTCAAATTTTCAATTGGGGAACCCTTTCCCCCATTTTCAAACTTTTACCCTCAAATTCCTTAATTAGGCGAGGAAAACAACAATAGATTATAGTATTATGTTCAAAATAGAGTTAGAATTCGTTACCCAATGATTCTCCTTCAAAATCCCTTGAGAAATCGTCTCCCACTTAGCTCCAAATCGAATTTTGTGTTATGAAATTTCAAACCCGCGAACTCCTTATTTCTGCCCAGCGATTTCCGCATTTGCGGCTCATGGGGCCGCACCTGCGGTCCCGCACCTTCGAAAAAATCAGCGCATGTGCGAAAATCACTTACACGGGATGGGTCCGCATCTGCGACCCCTAGGCCGCATTTGTGGTTCCGCTTCTGCAGACACCCAGCTACATCTACGAGCCCAGCATGCCCTGGACTTTTACGCATCTGCGAACACCCCCAGCGCACCTGCGTGTCCGCACCTACGGCTCCCCTCCACAGGTGCAAAACACCAGAACCAACAACACCAGATTTTGCCGAAGTCCAAATTTCTTCCCGTTAAGCATCTGAAACACACCTGAGGCCCCCGGGACCTCAACCAAACCTTCCAACTAGTCCTATAACATCATTCGAACTTAGTCGAGCCTTCAAACCACATTGAATAACACCAAAAACTTGAATTAAACACGGATTCAAGCCTAAGAACTTAGCATTTTTCCAAATTCTACAAACGCTGAAACACGTCAAACCTAGTCTGAATGATCTCAAATTTGACACACAGGTCACAAATGACACTACGAACCTACAGCCACTTCCGAAATTCTATTCCGAGCTCGATATCAAAATTTTCCCCATCTGCCGAAATCGCCGAAAATCTAACTTTTGACAATTCAAGCCTTAATCTCCTACAAACCTCCAAAACACACTCCGGACACGCTCCTAACCCCAAAATCACTCAGCGGAGCTAACGGAGTTGACAGAATCCCATTTTGGATCCGACTACGGTCAATATTCTAAGGCTTAAACTCACATCTAGGGACTAAGTGTCTCAAAACTCTCCGAATTCCATAACCAAACACTCCGACAAGTCCCGATGGTAGAAACAAACGTGGGAAAAACAGTTATTAGGGGGAGGGGGGCTCAAACTTTCAAAACGACCGGCCGGGTCGTTACGCCTGTAGGGACGGGTTACTATTTTAATTAGATAATCGAACTAAATACTAGATGTCATTATAATTTTAATCACTAACCATATGTGATTAAATCTTCATTTCTTTTATATCAAGCACTCAAGATGCCGCGGCTACTCCTAAGTACATGACACAAAAGAAAACTCAAAATGACATCTCATGATTAATTAATCTAACTTTAACTGAATGTTGATTATATAGTCAAAATGGGCACATTAAATAAAGACACAACATCTGCATCGCCCTTTAATAAATTGATAATCCTTACAATAAGTACTAATATTACCAGTATCATTTGAGTCATAGCAAAACCTTCAGTGATGCCAAACCTCAGTGTGAAAGAACACAAAATCACATGACATGATTTTTAAAAACTTAATAACAAATATTATTACTTATATTATCGGTCAAAACTTCATTAAATTCATTATTACTATTAAAGATAGAAACCAGAATTCTCATAATATTTTATTTTTTAGTTTCGTCAAGATTGTGAACGGAGCCAAGATGCAAGTAAATTACTTTATGAAACATGAATGTACAAGGCACAGTGAGTAAATAAGCAATATTCATATGCATCTTTATTTCAATATAATATACTTTATCAATTTTTCCTTCTCTGATCAAAACAAAAGCACCCACCAAGAAACTAATACTCGAATCCTTCAATTAGTACTAGATATCCAGATCAATTTTATATACCAATTATCAATATTACTGATGAAGGATTAAAAAGGCACAAACATACTTGAAGGAATATCGTTTTGACATATAAAGTGAACCAATTCTCTATGATTACGTTTTGCCTTCAATTGTCAAAAACAGTAAACAAGCACTACATCTTGCCCCATTAAATTATTCTATTATTGAAGTCGAATAATAGCATAGAGTAAAAGATAACAAAGTACGTAGGTTCTCAACCTCAAAAGAAATTCTAAAACTGATGCATATACATGCGAAGATTTCGAGTATGCGAAAACAGATGCGGTAAGCCAAAACCTTTTACTCTTCTATATATTAAATACAAACGCCCAACCACACAGCTAAAGGGAAGCTCCGATACCATATGTTGAAAGCTATATGTTGATGCTCTCATCGTCTTATATTTCACAACTCATGTAAGGAGGAGGGGACGTAGAGTTTCACTTGCTTATGAATACCATATATATTTATAAGGTAATTACATATAATTAATTCTTAAGACTTAATTAGTATTATGATGAATATGATAATTAATTGACTATCACATGTTAAATTATACTGATACCATAAAAAGCTTACACTGACACAATTTATAGAATTCAAATCCTCATTTGTGTATGCACAAATGTCCAGAATTAGTCGTCATGAGATTCAAAAAGGAAAGAAGAAGTTTCATTACAAGATTTGATACGGTTTAAGTATCTCATCATAACACACACTTGAATGGACAAACACAACAATCCTTATTTGGAAGTCTTCCACACTAGAAGTAGAAGAATTATATTACTGCAATATTTAAAATAGGCAAAGACAGTTATGGAAAAATCGAAAAAAATTACAGAATGCACAGAAAATCTTGACATGAGACAAAGACAGAATGTAAAGATCAGTTGTATTTATGGGCAATCTCCAAGAGAGTGGCGCAAAGTTTTTGGGGCTCGCATAGCATTGCCATGTGATCAGCACCTTTAATCTCCATTGCTTCTGTGACACCAATGTTGTCAATTTGCCATCGCTGGAATTCTTTTGGTATGCCTTTATCCTCTGTGCACACAATGTAAACTCTCTTCACTGATCCAAACCCTTCATCTGTGAAATACTTGGCCTTTGACAGATCTTCCATAAACAGAGAGCTTGGTCTCACCAATGATGATGCTAATGCAAGATCCTACCACATTATCATTCAAATGTTACGCTGCTTTTATTTCCAAAGAGGAAAAACCATAAATCTTCTTAATCGAGTTTAACATTATAACTTTTTTTTACGGTATAGGTTAAAGTGACATACAATAACAGTTAATTGTACTAGATAATTTAGGAGATAAAAAATACTAGTATGTGTTTCTAAAGAGTAGTAGGCTTACCTCAGGAGAGCATAGCTGGTAGAGCTTGTGAGCCAAGAACTTTGGGCCAAAAAACATGGATGTCAAGGGCTCTTCAGGGGGACCATATGGTAAAAACTGAGTATCCAACCAATTCTCTGCTGGCGTCCGCTCATTATACTACACAAAAATAGATCAAAATTGGGTTAATTAACGCAATCAATCACGACCAGCATAACAAATGTGCATGTTTTCTTTCTAATGTACAGATCGATCACATATGACTAGAGGTGGCAAAATCAACTTACATTTTAGTATATCTTGGACAAGTTTAAATGGATATAGTTATGGCTCATTTACTGGCTAGATTCAACAATTATCTAAAATGACACATCAAAAATTATTTGGTTGACAAGCGTTCAATAATGTAACTCAATTGGTCAAACTAAACTACAACCTGAACGTACAAAATCAAATTCTTGGAGACAGAGGATTCATCAAATTACTTGTCAAAAACGGGTATAATAGTGTAACTCAATTGGTGAAACTCCAACCCAAACGCTAGCATGGAAAAAATCAAATTTAGAGATTGATGTATGTCAATTTAAGTTAATAAATTATGAAATACATTAACCTTCACAATTTTTTCCCAAAAGCAAAATAAGAAAGAAAGTAAGGTTGGTTTAGGTTAGACAGGTTTGATTTTGTGATGACCCAAAAGGTCATCTTACGTAAGTTAAGCTATATCTGTGTTCCGAAGCTCCGAGAGACTCCGTTAGTCTCACCTCGATATGCGTGCGCAGCCCGGGCGTGTAGTCGGGAAGCTATTATGTGAAAATTTGATAAAAATGAGTTTTGATAATTAATAAATGAATATAGTTGACTTTGGTCAACATTTCTGGTAAACAGACCCGGACCCGTGATTCAACGGTCCCGGAGGGTCAGTAGGAAAATATGGGACTTGGGCATATGCTCGGAATCGAATTCCGAGGTCCCAAGCCCGAGAAATGAATTTTTAAAGAAAATTATTTTCTGAAAATAATAAAGGATTTTGAAAATGAATAATTATGTGAAAACCGTGTTACCGGGTCCGTATTGTGGTTCCGGAGCCCGGAACAGGTTTATTATATATTATTTGTCTTATCTGTAAAATTTGGTGTAAAACGGGCGTGAATTGAGTGGTTTCGGATCAAAAATGAGACTTTGAGGTTTTAAAGAATTTGAAATGTGGCTTGGAAAGTAGTGTTATGTTCCCGAGGTCCGAATGAGATTCGAGACTGGGAATAGTTCCGTGGTGTCATTTATAACTTATCTATAAAGTTTGAAGTCGTTCCGAGCAGTTTAGGCCGGTTCGGCGTATTAAAGTGAATTCTAGAATCTTAAAGTTCTTAAGTTTGATTAATTGGATTTAGAGGTTTAATTCGATGTTTTTGTTGATATTCTTATGATTTAAAAGCTTGAACAAGTTTGTATGATATTTTGGGAGTCGTGTGTGTTTTTGGCTTTGAACCCCGAGGGCTCGGGTGAGTTTCGAGTGGCTAACGGGATGGTTTCAAGTTAGAAAATCTGGTGTAGGCTCAGTTTTCTGGTGTCTGGTGTAGGCTTCAGTGCGATCGCACACGAAGCCCTGCAATCGCATAGGCTTTAGGGGAGGGGTGGTCAGGTTGCTCTATGCGATCGCATCACCCCATCCGCGATCGCATAGAGGGGCAGTGTACCTGGGTGGGGGTTGGGTAGTCTGTTGCACTATGCGATCGCATAGCATACTCCGCGATCGCATAGTGTATTAAGTGGGTAAGGGCAGCTGGAGGAAAATACTCAGTGCGATCGCATACATAGACCCGCGATCGCAGAGCTTGTCAGTCACACCTCTATGCGATCGCATTCCTGCCTCTGCGATCACATAGGCTAATTTTGCCCAGTCATTTTATTAACTCCAAAACAGACTTCATTACGGAATTCCTCAAAGTTCAGCCCTCTCCTCCATCCCCAACTTCCATTTTCGAGCCTTGAGTCTACTTTTCCTCCATTGCTACTCGGGTAAG
>ML297436.1:0-56280 GCA_005239495.1 Nicotiana undulata
GTTGCGGTCAAGCATGCCCGTGAGTCATTTGTGATGAAACTTACTATGTTCTTAATTTTTTTTTTCTGCCCTGTGAGTAATTGGTGTATTAAAAGTGATATATTGATGTTGTTTCATGACGTGGAGAGTTACCGAGTTATTTGTTCCAGTTGAGGCTTACACTGTTGAAATTGTATTACTGATGCGAGGTTGGTTATAGCTGAGACCCTTGTCGGGCATTTGTTGATGTTGTAAATGATGATTTCTCCTTGCCGNGGACATTCTGTGCCGAGTGATTGTGAGGTTATACACTAGGGGACATTCCGTGCCGAGTGTTATTATATATGCACGAGGGGACATTTTGTGCCGAGTGATTGAGAGGTTATGCACTAGGGGACATTCCGTGCCGAGTGTTATTATATATGCACGAGGGGACATTTTGTGCCGAGTGATTGAGAGGTTATGCACGAGGGGACATTCCGTGCCGAGTGATTGAGAGGTTATGCACGAAGGGACATGCCGTGCCTTTTCTGTTCATTATATGTTTGAGAAGCTATATTTTGGCCTTGTCTTTATGTTTCATTTATTACCCTGTACTGCTGTGCTAGCATACTGTTACCCTATCTCCCCAGCATGTTCTCCCCGTATCTGTCTTACTTGCTTATTTCTGTTGCCATTTTTCCTGCTATTATATAAAATTGCACAGGTACATATGTTGTGTTGGTCCTAGCCTCGTCACTACTTCGCCGAGGTTAGGCTCGACACTTACTCAGTACATGGGGTCGGTTGTACTGATGCTACACCTGCACTTCTTTATGTTGTGCAGACTACGCAGCCGGACCCGGAGATCACTGACGATCGGAGCATCTCATTCAGTCACACAGGAGACTCGAGGTAGACCCGCAGACGTTCGTGGGCCTTGACGTCACCTTCTACTTTCCACTTTCAGCTCTGTCTTACTTTGTATTTCAATGTATTCATTTCAGACCTTTTGTTTGTAGTAATCTCCTAGATAGTCCGTGAGTATGTGTCACCAGTTCTGGGATTTAGTACACGGGTTGTATCTCGAAACTTCTATGTTGTGTTTTGGTTACTTTGTTAAGTTTCCTATGGTGGGCCATCGAGGCCTTAGTTATCCTGTTCGTATTTGTTGTTAATAAGTTTTTATTTACTTCGAACGTTGGTTTGTCTAGCGGGTTCAACGTTAGACGCAGTCATGGCCCGGAGGTGGGATTTCGGGTCATGACAAGTTGGTATAAGAGCCCTAGGTTGCTTAGGTCTCACAGCTCACGGACAAACTTGGTAGAGTCTGAGGGATCGGTACGGAGACGTCTGTACTTATCCCCTAGAGGCTGCAAAGTTAGGTATAACTTCACATCTTTCATTCTCTGTTGTGCCAATTGAATTCTGAATGCTAATTGAGTCTTTATTTTACTCTCTCGCAGATGGCGAGAACGCCTGCTTCCTCATCGATCGACCAGCAGCCTGATCCTCCTATTACAGCTCCTACGAGGGGCCGAGGCCGAGGCCGTTCTAGAGGCCGAGGCAGAGCTAGGGCAGCAGCTCCAGTAGAGGACCCATATGTAGACTTTTCCGGTGAGGTTCGTACTCCGACAGTCCTAGTTGGACCGACTTAGGTCCTAGAGGGGTTCATAGCCACCCCAGTACTTCAGGACGCTCTAGTCCGCTTAGTGGGACTCATGAAGAGTGTGGCTCAGGCCGGTCTTCTTCCTAGTGCACCATCTGGATCTCAGGATGGGGGAGGAACCCAGACTTCTGCTATTCATACGCCAGATCAGTTTTCCACTCAGTTCCAGACTCCGGCACCTCAGATAGCCGGAGTAGTTCAGTCGGGTATCGGGGCACCAGCAGCTGAGGGAGCAGCCATGTCCGCAGATGCTCTGTGGAGGTTTGATCGGTTCACCAAGTTACTTACTACCACATTTACTGGTGCACCATCAGAGGATCCCCATGATTATTTAGACAACTGTTATGAGGTTTTTCGAAACATGGGCATTGTGGAGTTCAATGGAGTTGATTTTTCTAAATTTCGTCTTTCTGGCACCGCCAAGACTTGGTGGAGATATTACTGCTTGACCAGACCATCTGGGTCTGCACCTTTGAGTTGGGGTCAGTTCTCCGAGTTGTTCTTGGGAAAGTTCCTTGCAGTTACTCAAAGAGAGGATCTTCGGAGGCAGTTGAGCGTCTACAACAAGGCTCCATGTCCGTCACTCAGTACGAGACCAGGTTTATTACGCTGGCCAGGCATGCCCTTATCATACTCCCCACTGATCGGGAGAGGATTCAGAGGTTTATTGAGGGTCTAGCTCAGCCCGTCAGGCTTCAGATGGCTAGGGAGACGGGTACTGATATCTCCTTTCAGGATGCAGCCGATGTGGCCAGACAAATTGAGATGGTATTATCCCAGGGGGGTGGTCAGGGGTCTGACAAGAGACCTCTTCATTTTGGTCGTTTCAGTGGCGCCTCATCTGGAGGCAGAGATTCCTTTGGCAGAGCCCATCCTCCTAGGCCTTATCAGTCGGCACTCCAGGTATCCCGCAGTGCACCTGCAGCTTCCATCAGTGCACCGCCGATTCAAAGCTATCAGGGTGGTCATTCTGGTCGACTAGGTCAGTTCCAGGGTAAGTATTTTCAGCAGCCGAGGTCTTGCTTCACTTGCGGTGGTATAGGGCATATTTCCAGGTTTTGCCCCCGAGGTTTTGGTGGGTCTCAGTATCAGGGTTCCTGTGCCATGGTTCCCGCATCAGGTGCACCCTCAGCCCCTCAGCCAGCTAGGGGTGGTGGTCGTGGTGCCAGAGGTGGAGGTCAGACGCATAGAGGTGGAGGGCAGGCCATGAGAGGTAGGGGTCAGCCCGTAGCGGGTTGACCGAGAGATGTGCAGGTTGGAGGGGCTCAGCCCCGGTGTTATGCATTTCCTGCTCGTCCAGATGCTGAGGCTTCTGATGCAGTTATCACAGGTACAATTTTAGTTTGCAGCCGAGAGGCTTCGGCATTATTCGATCCAGGTTCTACATTCTCCTATGTGTCTTCATACTTTGCCCCTTATTTGGGTATGCTTTGTGATTCCTTGAGTACTGTTGTACATGTGTCTACGCCAGTGGGTGATTCTATAGTGGTAGATCAAGTCTACCGTGCTTGCATAGTAGCTATTGGTGGTCTGGAGACTCAGGTTGATCTCTTGCTTCTTGATATGGTTGACTTTGATATTATATTGGGCATGGACTAGTTATCCCCCTATTATGCTATTATGGACTGTCATGCCAAGACAGTGACCCTAGCCTTGCCAGGAGTACCACGGTTCGAGTGGAGAGGGACTCCTAGTCATCCCTCTGGTAGAGTTATGTCTTATATGAAGTCTCGGCGCATGGTCGAGAAGAGGTGTTTGGCCTATCTGGCCTATGTTCGTGATTCTAGTGCTGATGTTCCTTCTATGGAGTCTGTGCCCATGGTTCGTGAATTTTCAGAGGTATTTCTTGCTGACCTGCCGTGCATGCCACCCGACAGGGATATTGATTTTTTTATTGAGCTAATTGAGGGCACTCAGCCTATTTCTATTCCCCCGTATCGCATGGCTCCGCCAGAGTTGAAGGAGTTAAAGGAGCAATTGCAGGATTTGCTGAATAAAGGCTTCATCAGGCCTAGTGTTTCGCCTTGGGGTGCTCCAGTATTGTTCGTGAAAAAGAAAGATGACTCAATGAGGATGTGTATTAACTATCGGCAGTTGAATAAGGTTACTGTCAAGAACAAGTATCCTTTGCCGAGGATTGATGATTTATTTGATCAGCTTCAGGGTGCTACGNCTCCAGACTCTGAGATATCGGCAGTTGTATGCCAAATTTTCTAAGTGTGAGTTCTGGCTGAGTTAGGTGGCATTTCTGGGCCACGTGGTATCGGCAGAGGGTGTCCAGGTGGATCCGAAGAAAGTTTCAGCAGTTAGAGATTGGCCTAGGCCCACTTTGGCCACAGAGATTCGGAGTTTCTTAGGCCTAGCAGGCAATTATCACCGGTTTGTGGAAGAGTTTTCATCTATAGCATCCCCTATGACCAAGTTGACGAAGAAGAGTGTTCAGTTTAGATGGTCGGAGGAGTGTGAAGCGAGCTTTCAGAAGCTCAAGACAGCATTGACCACGGCACCAGTGTGGGTATTACCCACAGGTTCAGGTTCTTATACCGTGTATTGTGATGCTTTGAGAGTTGGGATTGGTGCAGTGTTGATGCAGGATGGGAAGGTTATAGCCTATGCTTCACGTCAGTTGAAGATTCATGAAAAGAACTATCCAGTCCATGATTTGGAGCTTGCAGCTATTGTTCATGCCTTGAAGATTTGGAGGCACTATTTGTATGGGGTACCGTGTGAGGTATTCACTGATCACAAGAGTTTGCAATACTTGTTTAAGCAAAAGGAGTTGAATATGAGGCAGAGGAGGTGGTTAGAGTTGCTGAAAGATTATGACATTACCATTCTCTATCATCGGGGAAAGGCCAATGTGGTGGCCGATGCCTTGAGCCGGAAGTCAGTAAGCATGGGTAGTTTGGATTATCTATCAGTGGGAGAGCGACCTTTGGCGTTGGATGTTCAGGCGTTAGCCAATCGATTTGTCCGATTGGAGGTTTCTGAGGGTGGCAGTGTTTTGGCCCATACCGTCGCTCGTTCGTCATTGTATGATCGCACTCGCGCCAGGCAGTATGAGGATCGTCATTTGTGTGTACTTAGGGATGCGGTTCGGCACGGACGTGCCAAGCAGGTCACACTTGATGCTGAGGGAGTTTTGAGATTGCAGGGTCGTATATGTGTTCCTGATGTTGATGGCATTCGTGAGTTAATATTGCAGGAGGCCCATAGTTCCCGGTATTCCATTCATCCGGGCGCCGCGAAGATGTACCAGGACTTGCGGCAGCATTATTGGTGGCGTAGAATGAAGAAGGATATTGTGGCTTATGTGGCTCGGTGCTTGAATTGTCAGCAGATTAAATATGAGCACCAGAGACTCGGTGGTTTGATGCAGCAGATCCAGCTTCCCAAGTGGAAGTGGGAGCGCATTACGATGGATTTCGTAGTTGGACTCCCACGGACTCCGAGGATGGTTGATGCAGTATGGGTTGTGGTAGATAGGCTGACCAAGTGAGCACATTTCATTCCGGTGGCGGTTTCATCTTCAGCAGAGAAGTTGGCTCAGATCTATATTAGAGAGATTGTCAAATTGCATGGTTGCCCTTATCTATCATATCAGACCGAGGTACTCAGTTTACCTCCCATTTCTGGAGAGTATTTCAGATAGAGTTGGGCAGTCACATAGAGTTGAGCACATCATTTCATCCTCATACGGACAGACAGTCCGAGCGCACTATTCAGATTTTGGAGGATATGTTGCAGGCATGTGTTATTGCTTTTGGTGGTTCATGGGACCAGTTCTTGCCGTTAGCAGAGTTTGCCTACAAGAACAGTTACCAGTCGAGCATTCAGATGGCTCCGTATGAGGCAATGTATGGTAGGCGATGTCGGTCTCCATTCGGATGGTTTGAGCCCGAAGAGGTTAGGCTATTGGGTTCTGAGTTAGTCCATGATTCCTTAGATAAGGTGAAGATTATTCAAGATAGGCTTCGTACAGCTTAGTCCAGGCATAAGAGTTATGCAGATTGTAGAGTTCGAGATTTGGCTTTCATGGTAGGAGACCAGGTATTCCTTCGAGTGTCGCTTATGAAGGGCGTGATGAGATTAGGAAAGAAGGGCAAGTTGAGCCCTAGGTATATTGGTCCATTTGAGATTTTGGACAAGGTAGGAGAGGTGGCCTACAGACTTGCCTTGCCACCGCATTTATCAGCAGCGCATTCAGTGTTTCACGTATCTATGCTCCGGAGGTATATTGCAGATCCATCTGATGTTCTTGACTTCAGCGGTGTCCATTTGGACAAGGATCTGACTTATGAGGAGGAGCCAGTAGCCATATTAGATAGGCAGGTTCGCCAGTTGAGGTCGAAGAGTTATCCTTCGGTCCGTGTTCAGTGGAGAGGTCAGCCTGCTGAGGTAGATACTTGGGAGTCCGAGTCCGATATGAGGAGTCGTTATCCCCATCTTTTCTCAGACTCAGGTACTTTTCTATGTTCGTTCGAGGACGAACGTTTGTTTTAGAGGTGGAGATTGTGATGACCCAAAAGGGCATCCTAAGTGATTCCAGCTAAATCTGTGTTCCGAGGCCCCGAAAGCCTTCATTAATCTTACCTCGATATGCATGCGCAGCCCAGGCGTGTAGCCGAGAAGCCCTTATGTTGAAATTTGATGAAAAATGGAATTTATGATAATTAAATGAATAAAGTTGACTTTGGTCAACATTTTTGGTAAACGGACCCGGACCCATGATGTGACGGTCCCGGAGGGTCCGTAGGAAAGTATGGGACTTGGGCGTATGCCCGGAATCGAATTCCGAGGTCCCAAGCCCAAGCAATGAATTTTTAAAGAAAACTGTTTTCTGAAAATAATAAAGGATTTTTAAAATGAACAATTATGTAAAAACCGTGTTACCGGGCCCGTATTATGGTTCCGGAGCCCGGAAAAGGTTTAATATGATTGTTATGAGTTGTCTGTAAAATTCGGTAAGAAACGGACTTGGTTTGACGTGTTTCGGATCAAAAATGGAAAATTTAATAGTTTATGAAGTTTGAGAAAATTCTATGGATTTTGGAGTTTAATTCATTGTTTTTGATGTATTTTGGTGGTTTAATTATTTGCACAAGTCCGTAGGATGTTTATGAGGTTGTGTGTGTAATTGGTTTTGAGCCCCGAGGGCTCGGGTGAGTTTCGACATCGGAGTGCAAAAAGTAGGAAAAATCTGGTGTTCCTCAAGTTTTTCTGGTGTCTGATGCCTCCATCAGTGCGATCGCGGATTCTTCCTTGCGATCGCATAGCATTGACATGTGATGGGGTCTGATTCACTATACGATCACACTTCTTCTCCGCGATCGCATAGTGTAATAGGTAGGAAGGGGGCTGGGGGGTTAGTTGTTCAGTGCGAACGCACCTCAAAGGGCGCGATCGCGGAGGGTCCAGGGTTAATACTGTGCGAGCGTAGGTGGGGTGCTGCGAACGCACAGAGGTTAGCATAGGGCCTGGGGCTGGGTAGAATTTCCCTGTGCGATCGCACAAGGGCCTCTGCGATCGCAGAGCTTAAGCAACTTACCTCTATGCGATCGCACCTCATGTTCCGCGATCGCATAGCATTAAAAACGCCCAGTTATATTTTTAACCCCAAAACAGAACCTTATACGGGATTCTTCCCATTTTCCACTTCTCTTTTCTTCCCCAAGCCTCCATAACCGAGAATCAAGCTCCCCAACCTCCATAACTCCATAGGTAAGTGCTCTTGACCTCGTTTCCTCTTAATTTCTTCAACTAATCACTAGATTCTAGGCCTAAAAACATGGAATCAAAGTAGGAATTAGGGATTTTAGGTAGAGTTGGGTTTTTGAGAATTTTGGGTGATTCAACCTCAATTTGGGGTCGAATCTTAAAACAAATCATATATTTTGACCCGTGGGGTTATGGGTGATCGGGTTTTGGTCCGAACCTCGAGTTTGGACCGAGCGGGCCCAGGGTCGGATTTTGGTATTTTCGGAAGAATAGTAGAAAATGTATAATTAGGCTTCGGAATTGGTTTATTAAGTATTTATTGATGTTAATAAATCCATTATGTCTAGATATTATCGAATCGGAATTTGGATTCGAGAGGGAAGGCGGTATTAGAGGCTTGACTTGCACTTTGGAGCCAAGGTAAGTGTTTGGCTTAACCTCAGCTTGAGGGATTAGGTATAGAGTCTTACTTGTTATGTGAAACTCATGTCCAACGTATAGGCGTGGTGACGAGTGCCTATGCGTTGCGGTCAAGCATGACCGTGAGTCATTTGTGATGAAACTTACTATGTTCAATCTTTTATTCCGCACTGTGAGTAATTGGTGAATTAAAAGTGATATATTGATGTTGTTTCATGACGTGGAGAGTTACCGAGTTATTGGTTCCAGTTGAGGCTTACACTGTTAAAATTGTATTACTGATGCGAGGTTGGNCTGACTGAGTGTTATTATATATGCATGAGGGGACATTTCGTGCCGAGTGTTATTATATATGCACGAGGGGACATTTCGTGACGAGTGATTGTGAGGTTATACACGAGGGGACATTTCGTGCCGAGTGATTGTGAGGTTATACACGAGGGGACATTCCGTGCCAGGTGTTATTATATATGCACGAGGGGACATTCCGTGCCGAGTGATTGAGAGGTTATGCACGAGGGGACATTCCGTGCCAAGTGTTATTATATATGCACGAGGGGACATTCCGTTCCGAGTGACTGTGAGGTTATGCACGAGGGGACATGCCGTGCCTTGTCTGTTCATTATATGTTTGAGAAGCTATATTTCGGCCTTGTCTTTACGTTTCATTTATTACCCTGTACTGCTGTGCTAGCATATTGTTACCCTATCTCCCCATCATGTTCTCCCCGTATCTGTCTTACTTTGTTATTTCTGTTGCCATTTTTCCTGCTATTATATAAAATTGCACAGGTACATATGTTGTGTTGGTCCTAGCCTCGTCACTACTTCGCCGAGGTTAGGCTCGACACTTACTCAGTACATGGGGTCTGTTGTACTGATGCTACACCTACACTTCTTTATGTTGTGCAGACTACGCAGCCGGACCCGGTGGTCACTGACGGTCGGAGCATCTCATCAGTTCATACGGGAGACATCGAGGTAGACCCGCAGACGTTCGTGGGCCTTGACTTCACCTTCTACTTTCCACTTTCAGCTCTGTCTTACTTTGTATTTCAATGTATTCATTTTAGACCTTTTGTTTGTAGTAATCTCCTAGATAGTCCGTGAGTATGTGTCACCAGTTCTGGGATTTAGTACACGGGTTGTATCTCGAAACTTCTATGTTGTGTTTTGGTTACTTTGTTAAGTTTCCTATGGTGGGCCATCGAGGCCTTAGTTATCCTGTTCGTATTTGTTGTTAATGAGTTTTTATTTACTTCGAACGTTGGCTTGTCTAGCGGGTTCAACGTTAGACGCAGTCATGGCCCAGAGGTGGGATTTCGAGTCGTGACACCTTGCTCAAATCAATAACCATGCGAAATTCGACGTCAATTACTCAAAATGCATTGCCATAACCATGGGGAAATCGGACGATACCATGCCACCCGAATCAGAAAGAACATAACCAATACTTCTCAACCCTGCAACACCCAATTACTTAGCTTACTCAAATCTCGCTATAAAGCCCCGATAGAACTACACCCTGTGCACATATATAAACAACGATCACAACTCCTCGAAACACCGAAAGGTAACTCATAGACCACTCCGAAACACGAATAAGCTCAGTGACAATCAAATGGTACATCCCTCAACAATAGCAATTTAGGGTTAACAATCCCGACTCGGTGCAGAATACACACCCATACTGGCCTACCAATAACTCTAAGTACTATTTCTCTCTGAAATTTCATAGTGGCCGAGTCATGGCATATACTAACACCTGACTAGATTTGCTCGCATCCTCATAGTTTACAACCACAAAATAAATGTTTATTAGAACTCTTAGTCTCAAAGTCCATAAAGCGCAAAAAGTTACCATATCTGATCCCAATTGCACCACCCGAATATATAACATGTCTCCAATACTCAATCACTCCACGAGGGATACCCTTATAATTATTATGTGCCCCTGAGCAAACTCGAATATCAACAGTCGATCCAACAAGAAAGCATCGCAATACTAATGAAGCATCCTTATTCAAGCACATTGTCTTAAGCACCTTGTCCCTTATTATAGTATACCACCATCCAGTCACACCAATCAGTGATATCATTTACCTAATCATCTAAACTGCCAGTTCTGACCTTCCTTCCAGAACTGAACCGTGACCTCACATAGGCCACTCTCCACTATACACAAAATACTACATACGCCATGCGATCCTATGATAAATAGGAGAACCTCATGCTCCCTTCCTAGCCACACACAACTATGTACCCAACTAGCCAAGATCTTTCCATTTGATCCCATCTAGAAGCAAAATCACTGTACATCACATGGCCCTCACGCCAGTAGAAAATATACATCTCCAACCGTGGTATAAACCATCAAGAACTCCCGAATCAGACTTGTACAACACCAAACCGCCAGGACTAAATCCTTCTAACTCAACCAAGCTACGCATGCCACCAAATCCCAAGAGAATTGCTAAGAAACACCTGTAACAACTCATTACTTCATAACACCCACAGAACTAATCATATCCCTTATCGTTTATCATGTCGATCCGATCTACTACCAAGCTGTCATATTCATTCACGTTCCTTCTGACTTACCTTCGAATTGATACTTCTTCTTGCCATAATACCACATGTCTCAATCCATACTCACCGCACGAAACCCGAGCATAAAATATACAGTCTAAGGCTCATAAGCCGCTGAGTACTCCCTCCAATATCCCCCAAAAGCACCCCCATTAGAAATACTTACCCTGAAGAGACTTCCTGCGAATTTAAAGTCATTACCTTCACTTTCCTGATACTGATGGATAGAATCCATGATAATGCAAATACACCACAAGCCTTGACACCTTCCCCGTAAATCTCAGTTCTAGCCCTTCTCACACCTTGAAGATCCTCGATCGCTACATATAACCTTGAATCCGTCTGAACCATTCTCGAACGTCATTTACTCTACGCAATTTCAATTACACTAACCAAGTAAACAAAACGACCTGACCCCGCTTGCAAACCACATACTAGGAAAGTAATCCACACCTTTGAAGCAACAAGCACACTCATACATTTCACACACTACACTTTCAAGTACAACTCAATCATTCAATAAATTCCCTTATCCGTAAAATACATTACAACCTGTATCGAAGAAATTTCCATCATTCGAGTCATACCCAGACCCCACCTCTGTAGGTCATAATTGATTCACCAACATACCTTGAACCGAAACCAATTCAACACATAATCCTGTAATCAACTTATCAATAACGAACTCCCCCACTTGGCTCAAAGCCAAAGATCAAGACAACCAATAACTCACGATGCCCATATACTATCATTTCCACTATACTGTGGTGAGGTTCAACTAAATCCTTCATACGCTCATATGACCCATACAATCTAACACTCAAATAAAATGCAAATCTCACATCCACCATTTTAATGGTCATGCCAACTCCCACAAGCGATCTAAACTCAAATTACAACATACATCATTACTGATAGAGAGAACTTACTACAGATAAACATAAGGGTCACACACCTCAAGACAACCCGTAGGAGATACCCCTACTTGCTTAACATCAAAATGATATCTCCCAATACACTTATAAAAATCATCATAGCTATCACACAATCACTATACCTTCCTACATTAGAACACAACCATTGCCTGCCCCCAAGACATCCAATTAAGTGGTATAAGAACCTTAAGCTGATGGCAATACTAACACTGGGGTTGTGGTCAAGGAATTCTTGAGCTTCTGGAAGCTCTACACACACTCGTCTGACCACATGGATACCGTCACGGAACACCATGTGCCCCAAGAATGCTACTGAACTGAGCCAACAGTTCACACTTGGAGAACTTCGCACAAGCTTCTCCTCCCTATATCCTTGTAATACCATCATCAAATATCGAGTATGCTACCTCTGGCTACGAGAGTACACCAGGATGCCATCAATGGATACAATAACAAAGAAGTGCCAACACGGCTGAAACATACCATTAATCAAATACATGAACGTTACTGGGGCACAGATCAGCCTAGGGACATCACTAGAACTCAGAACATAACAAGAAAATCCACTTTGCTCCACAACTAAGCTACACGAGAGGTCCTTCGATACACTCCCAACTCGAGGTCATAGTCTAACTCAAGACAGAAGTCAAATACTCAATGGTTCTTGCCACATCTCCCGCCAATTCATTTTGGTCACAATCAAACAACCTGAATACATCTAACTATCCGATCACACTCACCACGTAGCCATCTAGTCACAAAGTTTTATCAATAAGGACACCACGGACATATAAGTCCCCCAACGCATGAGCTCACACAAATGAAATCTCAAAACTCAAGCCACAGACAAAATCCGGCCTCAAGTTCTTCCGACTAGCCCACTATTAACATATTAAAGCAAATCACATCTCACCCATGGAGGTCACAAGCCGTTGATGCACAACTGATACCAAGCGCTCGTGTGCGCATTCGAATACATGAAAGGAATTCAAAGAGTTACGCTTTTGGATGAATAAATGGATTCGCACGATAAGAATTCAAGAATGTGGAATGTTTCCTAAGGGTTCTGCAGCCTCTCGAAGATAAGTACAGACGTCTCTGTACCGATCCACAAGACTCTACTAAACCTGCTCATGATCGTTGAGTCCTATGTAACCTAGAGCTCTGATACCAACTTGTCACGACCCCAAATTCTAACATGCCGTGATGGATCCTATCGTGGAACTAGGGTAGCCAACCATCACACTACTACGCTTTTGTTCAATTTTAACAGTTCACAATATAATAATAAGCAAGCAACCATAACATCAAATAATATAATTAAGTCTTAGCGTCCCCATAATATTCTAAACAAACCTCCCAAAAACTGGAGTCAATAGTCATGAGCATCTAAGGATAGATAAATCCAACTCTACTAACTATAATATAAGTCTTTGAATCAAGAGCTAAAAACATAATAAGGAAGGGAAGTGGAGAAGCTGTGGACGCTAGACAACTACTTCGAAATCCTGTGAAATCCGCTAACGAACAAGCATGAACTGCTACTGCTCCAGACTGTTACCTGAATCTGTGCACAGAGGCACATGCAGTCTTTACGAGTACGCCAACTCAGTAGTAATGAAAAAAAATCATAGTCTGAGAAATATAAAGTACACAAACAGATACACCATTTCATAACAACTAGTAAAAACATCAAGTCACCAAGTAGTATTCAGCAAATTCATAAGTTCAAAAACCAGTTCCAAAATCCTTTGAAAACAAGTAAATATCAGTATATCTCAGTAAAAACCAGTTTGAAAATGAAGTAAATCATAGTTCGAAAACATAGTAAAATCAACATAAATCCGCCCCTCGGACCAAAATCATTTCTTGTTAAGTATTCTCGCAATCACTCAGTATCAATCATCACTCAGTATAATCATCACTTAGTATCATCCCCGCGGGCAATCATCACTCGATATCGGTACCGGCGCTCACTGGGGGTGTGTACATACTCTGGAGGGGCTCCTACAGCCCAAGCACAATAATAACATAAGTCCTGGAAGCCTCCTCACCTCTCTCATAAGGCCTGGAAGCCTCCTCACCTCTCTCATAAGGCCTGGAAGCCTCCTCACAATATAGGCTTGAAAGCCTCACTCAGTCAGACACTCTCAATTTGCCCTTAGTCCATAGACATACCGGGTTCTCGACCCAAAACAGTGTTTCATTTTTCAGTAAATAGTATCAAAGTAATCTGAGTGTCAAAATAATTTATCAGGAAACGACTGAGTGTAAAATCATAACATATCAGTGAGGAAAATATAGTAAACACAACGCCCAAGGGGAAAACAGATCGGCACTAGGCCCCAAACACGGCTTACAGCCCAAATCATATCATAATAAAATAATACTAGTTAAGAATAGGCTTAAAAGTCGGTTTAGCAACTCAATAGTCACCTAAATAGGAAAGATATCTCCAAAGTTTCAACCTTGGCATTTCCAAAACCCGTGAAGGGTGCATAGTCCGGGGTTTCATACCCTCAGAACAGGATTTCAAGACATTACTTACCTCAAAACTAGCCCGGAATTATTCCGCAATGTGCTTTCCTCTCGAATCAACCTCCAAAGGCTCCAAATCTACCAAGTTCAGATTTTTATCATCAATATATGCTTAAAGAACAATTTCCAATTGAAAAATATCGAAATTAACCCAAAAATCTGAAACCGGTCAAAACCCGACCCCTAAGCCCACATCTCGAAACTCAGAAATTTTTATACGAAAGTGTTCTTCGTTCTCTCATGAATCCGTTCATATAAAGAACACCAAAATCGGAGTTCGTTTGGCCCCTCAAATCGACCCCTAAATGTCTCTTAATCTCAAGCCCTAAAACCCAATTTTTCTACTGATTTTCATGAATTAAACACTGATATTTTGATCCTTAATCACATATGAACAGTTTTAGGGTCCAAAATCCTTACCTCTATGAAGAACAATGATTTCCTCTCTTAAATATCGCCTCAAAAGCTTCTTCCTATTAAAAAATTAGAGGAAAACTCGGACTGCTCGTTATATATATATTGTTCACGCGTTTTACTGCTCCCAATGGATTCCTTGTGAATTTCTAATCAATTTAGGCTTTTGAATCAGTCAATTTGACCTTATAATGAAGGAGATATGTAGGTTTTAAGATTTGTAAATAGTGCAGGTTTTTAATACGCCGTCAGGGCAATATCGTCATTAACCTGAAAAATCGGGCAACCTTGGTAAAATGGCCATAAAATCCTCATACGATGTCCAAATTCGACGATTCTTTTTTCTGTGGGTCCGTAATTACGATATGGATATAATACTTCATTCAAAACATTAATAGGAGCTCATTTGTTCAATATGATATCATTTATGCTTGAAGAAACGACGCCGAAGCATAAGGAAAACGAGCACAACGCAGCCCAAACATATCCAAAACTCACCCGAGCTCCTTGGGACCCCACACGAACATTATAACAAGTCCCATTACATAACTCCAATTTAGTCGAACCTTCGGAACACCCAAAACAACACCAAAACACCAGATCTACGTCAAATTCAAGCCTAAGAACTTTGAAATTTCTAAAATCCACCAACGAAGCCGAAACCATCCAAAACAACTCCGATTGACCTGAAATTATGCAGACATATCCAAAATCATATTACGAACCTGTTCCAACTATCGAAATTCCATTCCGACCACGATAGCCTATTTTCCACTACCGACCGGAATCGCCAAAAACTAACTTTCGCCAATTCAAGACTAATTCTACACCGGACATCACAAAATTATTTTGAACACACTCCTAAGTCCCAATACCCTAACGAAGCTATCCGAGCTATAAAATCTGTATTCCGAGGTTGTTTACCAATAAGTCAACTCTCAGCTGACGTTTTCCCATTTTAAGGCTATTTTTAAAGGCTAAATGACCGAACTCTCACTACAACCATTCGATTTCAAGCCTACCAACTATAATAAATCATATATAGTATGATCATTCTATAACAAGTCAATAGCAACAATTATAATGCAGGTTCTACGTGACGACAGACTGAGTCGTTACACCCGACCAGTTTTGAGCATTTGCACTTCGCTCTGTGGTTTTAGGTCGTGAGTAGCTCCGTATGTTGTACTAAGACTTATGTGAACCATCGGTTTGGTTTCAGGTTATTCCGAATTTTATTGAGAAAAATGATTCTCAGCTAGAAGCTTCAAATTGAAAAGGGTTGACCAGGTTTGACTTTTTGAGATATCGGATTCAAATTGTGATTCTGGAAGTTGGAATAGTTTCATCGTGTCATATTTGACTTGTGTGCGAATTTTGAGTCCACTCCGGGATGATTTGATTAGTTTCGATGTCGTTTGTAGAATTTGGAAGTTGTGAGTGAAAGTCGAGGTAATTTGGTGTTTTGGTGTTGTTGTAAGTGATTTGTAGGTTTGAGTAAGTTTGAATAATGTTATGGGACATGTTGGCGTGGTTGGTTGAGTTCCCAATGGCCTCGGGAGTGTTTCGAATGGTTATCAAATAAGTTTAGATGTTAAAACAGTTGTTGATGGTGCTGCATTGGGTTTCTGATGTTTGGAAGCGTGGGCCACACAAAATTGGTGCGGACCACGGTAGGATTTCATGGCGGCGGCAAGATTTCATGGTCAGCAGTGCAGGCTGGCGCAGACTGCGTAAGTTTGGTCGCATCTGCAGCACATGCGGGGTTGTTACGGTCGCGGTAGGACATTCGAAGACCACAGTGAGGCGTGTGCGGCGGCTGTGAAAGTTGTCGGACCGCGTAGTGAGGATCCGAGGGGTGCACTATATAAGCGAGGCTTAGGGTTTTATTTCACATTTTTTACCTTGGGAGCTCGGTTCGAGGCGACGTTTCAGGAGTTTTTCAACAAAATCATTTGGATAGGTAATTCTAACTCGGTTTTGGCTTATAATAATGATTATATCATTGAATTAATCATTTGATTAGTGATTTGGGGAAAATTTTAGAAACTTCATAAAATAGAATTTTGGTATTTGAATGTCGATTCCAAGTCGGATTTTGCTAAATTTGGTATGGTTGGACTCATAACATAATGGGTTATCGGATTTTGTGACTTTTGTCGGGTTTTGAGGTGTGGGACTGGATTGGGTTGTTGGGACGATTTTAGGCTTTTTTCATTATTTGATCTTTTATGATCGGGATGGGTTCCTTTTGCATTATTTGATGTATTTAAATTGTTGTTGGTCAGATTCGAGCCATTCGGAGGTCGTAACGCAGGGGGTGGCATCCTTGGAGTATCACTTCGCCAGCTCGGCATTAGTATTTTCTCGTTCAAGGTAAGTAACTCTTCTAAATTTAGTGATGAAGGTATGAAACCCCGCATTATGTGTTATGTGATTGGTATTGAGGTGACGCACATGCTTGGTGACGGGCGTGTGGGCGTGCACCATGTGAATTGGGACTCTGTTGTTCCCATGGCCTTGTATAGTGGCCCTATTTTGTTGATATTTGTGTTTTCCCCATGTGATATAGTAATTGAGCTGTCTGTTATGCTAAACATCCTGCTTATGCTTTATGCTAATATTGTTTACACCCATAGTGGTCGTTCTTGCTGTCATCTCATCGATTTTATTGATATTTCGTACTCAGTCACATTCATGCATTCATATCATATCTCAGTCTCTATTGTTGCTTATTGAGACATCATATCATTATCCCGGGTTAGTTTTTATTATATTGTGAGCCCACAGGCGAGACTGGAGAGATTGCTGACTGAGTGAGGTCGAGAGCCTGATTATGTTTGACAGTTATGGGATCGGGCTACACGCGGCAACATTTTATATTCATTGATGCCTGGATTGGCTTATGATGGCGCTTGGGTTGTAGGAGCCCCTCCGAAGTCTCTAACACACCCCCAGTGACTGCGAATGATATTATTGAGGGATAGATTTCCCTGAACATGGATTTGTCTGAAGTATATATATATATAAATATGGATTTCTCCACAGTGATGGATTTTCGTTCTTCCTCGGTACCGAGTGACATATAGTCACTATTAAGTATGTTCTGGGATGGATTTCCATGGGCCGCATGGGCCATATACAATACTGAGTGGTTGAGCATTTATATATTATTGAGGGATGGATTTTCCTAGGCATGGATTTGTCCAAAGTACTTGATACATGTAGATGGATTTCTCCTCAAAGATGGATTTTTCTTTTTCCTCGGTACTGGGTGATTTCTAGTCAATGTTGTATATGTTTCGGGATGGATTTCCCTGGGCCGTATGGGCCATATACAGTACCAGGTGGTTGAGTATGATGAGGGGAGAGTGTGATTACATGATTCATCTCTGGGATACATGGCATTGGCATGGATATATGGCATACATGCATAGAGGCGAATTTCCTTATGTTGTACGGTATTATGTCAATCATGACTTTTACACACATTGATATGCGGTAATAGAGAGGTATTTCATATTTTTTATTTGGAAAGGAAATGAAATTTTTTATTTATTATGGAAAGGATTTTTAGGAAAATTTCAGTTTTCAAAGTATATCATAACTTTTCGATAATTTCGATAAAGGATTGGGTTTCCACTGATACTCATGAAAACCATAATTATTTTCGGAAAAATGTGAAAAGGCCCAGCACCTTATCTTTGAGTTATTTCCTTATTTACTTGCTTTACACTATTATGAACTGCTATTGTTGTTGGACCCGACCTATGTTCCATCTCGTCACTGATTTCAACCTAAGGTTAGGTTTGTTACTTACTCAGTAAATGGGGTAGGTTGTACTGATACTACACTTCTGCACATTGCGTGCAGATGTTGGCTGCAATTTTTGCTGTGTTCGAGAGTTTCTGGACTTGAAGATGTACCCGCGTCCATGTTGTAGCTGCCATTGTTGTTCGGGGTAGCCTTAGATTAAATTGCATTACTTATCTACTTCTCAAATAGATTATGCATTTATTTCATTCCCGCTTGTAAACTCTATTCGTAGAAACTCATGATTTGTACTACTAGTCCTTGGAAAATATAATAGATTCGGATAATTTATTCTGTTCAATTGTCTTGTTAAGATTATTGGAATTTCATAGTTATTAGTTGGCTTACCTAGCGGGTTGGTTTAGGTGACATCACGACGAGTGGTTTTGGGGTCGTGACAGATTGGTATTATAGCTCTAGGTTCATAGGTTCTACTAGTCATGAGCAAGTGTCTAGTAGAGTCTTGCGGATTGGTATGATGACGTCCATACCTATCTTCGAGAGGCTAACATGAAATTTAGGATATACTTCTCGTCATTCTTTTCTTATCGTGCGACATTGATTCAGGTGAAAGTGTAACCCTTTGAATTACTTCCACATGTCTGTATGCGCATGTGAACACTTGGTATCAGTTGTGCATCGACGACTTGTGATTTGAGGTGCGAAATGTGATTTTGGCATGTTGATGATGGCCAGTCTGGAGGCTTGAGTCCGAATTTTTTTCTATTGCTTCAGTACTGAGTCTTCGATTGTTTGAGCACGTGCATTTGGGACTTATATGTCTATTTGTGCCCTTATTGGTGGGATTTTATGACTAGATAACTATGTGGTGAGTATGATTTGATGGTGAGGTGTGTTTGGATTGTTTTAGTGTGACAAGAAGAATTTTCTGGAAATGTAGCAAGGACTATTGGGTGTTTGACTTTTGTATGGATTTGGCGTATAGCCACGAGTTAGGGGTGTATTGAAGGACCTC
Source organism: Nicotiana undulata (assembly GCA_005239495.1). Classification (NCBI taxonomy): domain Eukaryota; kingdom Viridiplantae; phylum Streptophyta; class Magnoliopsida; order Solanales; family Solanaceae; genus Nicotiana; species Nicotiana undulata. The sequence goes on from ML297436.1 coordinate 19,031, forward strand.
TCATGTAGTTTAGTTGTTGAGTGAAGTAGACTTTCATGTTGTGTAATGAGTTAAGACTCAGGGGGTTAAAGTGATTGCGTAGTAGTTATGATTATGGAGGCGTATAGAGAGATATCCACTTGAAGCAAAGCAGGTGGGTTATCTCTTGCGGGGTGTCCTGAGGTTGTGTGGTCCCTATCTTGTGTTGTAGTGAGTTCTCTTTTACCAGTGAAATGTATGCGTTGCAATTTCAGTTTGGATCACTTGCGAGAGTGGGCTTGGCTTTTACAATGGTGAATATGAGACTTGCAGATGATTTGAAATACTATATGGTTTGTGTTGCATGTGCTTATGAAGGATTTAGTTGAATCTCACTATGGTATTATGACAATAGTAGAGTATGCGCATTGTGTGTTTTTTGTATGTTTTGATCTATGGCTTTGAGACAAGTGGGGAAGTCTGCTATTGATAAGTTGATTTCACGGTTATGTGATGTATTGATTTCAGTTGAGGGATACAGGTGAGTCAGTTATGGCTTACAGAGGTCGAGATCGAGGATGACCCGAGTAAAGGAAATTATGGATAAGGGTTGTGTTATGCTTTATGGGTATAAGAGAAACATTGGATGATTTAGTTGTTATTTGAAAAGGATGTAGCATGCATGGAGTAGGGATTTGCTTGGTTGTTTTAGAAGTGTGGGTTATTTCCCTGGGTGTTGTTTTGCTAATGGTGCACAGGTCGTTCGGTGCGTTTGATCAGTTTAAATTGAAATCTGACTAGAGTGAAAAACTCTCAAGAATAATTCTAATGGATGCAAGATCTAAATGTGGAATTTAGAATTTTGCAGATTTGTACATGGCTAGAATTGGAGGGTTGCATTGGATGGTGTCGAGACTCGCAATATTTCAATACCATTATGGATTGTGCATTCAGCATCAGGAAGGTAAGATGAACCGCTCAAATTCACAGAAGGTCTCTTAAGAGCAGGTATCTCAATCGTGGTACTTTTGGGGGTGCTTAAGAGGGAATTCAACGATTTATGAGCCTTAAGGCGGTGTGGTTTTATGCTAATGTTTGTGGGGAAAGTTTTGGTAAAGTATATGATTGGTTCTTTGGGTTCTTATGATGTGGTGGGTAACTATAGGTGTTTTCTAGCAATGCTTTTGGGTTTTGATAGCTTGTGTAGTTGGTTGAGTTAGTGGAATTCAATCAGGACATTGTGGTTAAGTGTAAATGGGTTTTGAACAGTTCTTGATGATTTCTACCACAGGTTGAGATGTATATTTCCTACTAGTGCGAGGGGCATATTGTGTATTGTGATTTTACTCCATGATGGGATCAAATGGAAATTTCTTGGCTAATTGAGTATGTAGTTACTTGTGAATCGGGGTGCACTATGAAATCCTTGTATTCTACGTAAGATGGCATGGTATATGCGGTGTGTTTTGTGGGATCAAGATTTGGCATATGCAAGGTCGCGATTTAGTGTTGAAAGGAAAGTCATAAATTCTTAGGAAGCATGGGTGGTTTCAGATGAATGGGTAAATGTCATTACTATTTATGGCTTGATGAGAGTATACATTTCGGGAAGTACAATGTGTTTGATTTATGAAACTTCATTGGTTCTATGGCACTCTCCTCGTTGATCGATCGACTGCGGATATTAAAATTTTACTATGTGGCATGGAAGAATTATAGAAGTATTCCTCGTGGGATGATCATGTATGAGAGATGTGTTAGACATTCTGGTTATGGAGTTGGGATCAGATATGGTGGTACATGTGTTCTATGAATTTCGAATTCTTAGGAAGCATGGGTGGTTTCAGATAAATGGGTAAATGCCATTACTATTTTGTATGGCTTGATGAGAGTATACATTTCGGGAAGTGCAATGTGTTTGATATATGAAACTGCATTGGTTCTGCGGCACTCTCCTCGTTGATCGATTGCGGATATTCAAATTTTACTATGTGGCATGGAAGAATTATAGAAGTATTCCTCGAAGGATGATCATGTATGAGAGATGTGTTAGACATTCTGGTTGTGGAGTTGGGATCAGATATGGTGGTACATGTGTTCTATGAATTTCGAGACTATGAGTTCTCAGGAGCAGATTGTTTCATGGTTATGGACTGTGAAGTCGTGGCCGAAGCTAGATAAGTGATAGTGTGTGTTGTGAATCAGTTATTGTGGACATTCTAAGGGTTATTAATCTATTTGTGGGTGATAGAGTAGATTTGGGGGTCCATTGGTAAGCCCAATTAAGGATGTGTATTCTACATCGAGATGGATTGATGGGCTCCATAATGCTATTGTTGAGGGACGTGTTATTCGGTTGTTTCCAAGCTTGTTCGTGTTCTGAAATCATATATGAGTTATGAGTTACTCTTCTAGGCTGCGCGGAGCCGTGATTCGTTGGTTTTGGGCACATGGTGTGGTTCTATTGTTGTCTTATAGCGGAATTTCAGCGAGATGAGTAAATGGGCTATTACATGATTGAGGGCATATTAGTGATGTTCTTTAGGGTTTCGTGTGTCGTTGTATCGTCTGATTCTCCGTGGTTACGGTAATGCACTTTGAGTATTGGATGTTGAATTTCGCTTGGTTGTTGATTTTTAGCATTATGACTCGAGGTATTTCATGTGGAATAGTGTTTGGATGGGGTCGCGCATTTCAGCGAAGTTATGTTAAGATATGATCCTTGTGTTAGATTAGTGTGTATGGTTTTGTGGTGTGTGATGGGTTTTTAGCATCCCGTGTGGCGGTATTTGTTGAGCTTGCAAGAGGGTTCTCTTGCTTGAGCCATTTTCTATGTTTGAGTACACTTGGTTTGTTTCTCATTAGTGCACGGGTTGCACGGGTTGTGGCTTTAGATTGTATTGATGTGGTATGTCACTAGATTTGTTGTGATGGATGAAATGAGGTCATCAGACCTATAATGGGTGCTATCAGATCTGATTACGGTATATTTTGGAGGATATTGATGATGATCGGCTTAGAAATTTGCTATGGTTCCTATTGGAGGAGAGGAAGTTCCACAATTTGTTAATCCGACGAATGGTTATGGGTTTCTGCATGATCTTGCTCATTGGCAGTATATGAAGGTGTTAGAACGAGGCTTTGTTCGATAAGAGGTATGTTACCAGCATTGGGTTGTTGAGCAGCTGCTATGATTATAAATTTTCGATATGAGTGTTTGAGTTATGTGGTATATCATTTAGTTTCAATTTGAGTTATGACTATGGCTTGATAAAGCTTGTTCAGACTTGTACACTGTGTGATGCGAGATTCTGATTTTATAGGAATATCGGATGTAGGAATTGGGTTCTAAGGTTTATGGGCCGAGTTGAATTAGGAAATTTCAGTTATGTTGTGTTATTAGACCTATATGGAATTGGGTGACGTGGGATCACCCCCGGGTATGTGCATGGTAAGGTTATGCGGCATATTGATGGTTTGAAGAACAACTCTCGACACGTTCGTGTACGAACGTATATTTAAGTGGGGGAGGATGTAATGAACCAACCGGGCGTTTTGAGTAGTTGCACTTTGCTCGGTAGTTTTCGAGTGTGAGTAGCTCCGTATGTTGTAGTATGGCTTATGTGACTCGTCGATTTTGGTTTCAGGTAATTCGGAATTTGATTGAGAAGAATGATTCTTAACTAGAAGCTTTAAATTGGAAAGGGTTGACCAGGTTTGACTTTTTGAGATATCGGATTCGGATTGTGATTTCGAGAGTTGAAATATTTTTGTGGTGTTATATTTGACCTGTGTGCGAAATTTGAGTGCATTTTGGGATGATTTGATTGGTTTCGACATCGTTTGGGGAATTTGAAAGTTTATGAATTCGTAGGCTTGAAATCCGAGGTAATTTGGCATTTTCCGATGGTTATGGGGTTACACCAAGGATTTGCACTCAGCCCGTTCTTATTTGCTCTGGTGTTGGACGTACTAATACACAATAGCCAAGGAGAGGTGCCATGGTGTGTGTTGTTCGCTGATGATATAGTTCTGATTAATGAGACGCAAGGCGGCGTTAATAGAAGACTGGAGGTTTGGAGGCAGGCCTTGGAGTCTAAAGGTTTCAAGTTAAGTAGGACTAAGATGGAATATATGGAATGTAAATTCAGCGACGTGACGGGGGAAGCGGATGTGTAAGTTAGGCTTGACTCACAGGTCATTCTCAAGAGAGAAAGTGTTAAGTACTTAGGGTCAATTATCCAGGGAGATGGGGAGATCGACGGGGATGTTACGCACCGTATTGGGGTGGGGTGGATGAAATAGAGGTTAGTGTTTGGAGTCTTGTGTGACAAGAATGTGCCACCGAAACTCAAAGATAAGTTTTATAGAGCGGTGTTTAGACCTGCCATGTTGTATGGAGTTGAGTGTTGGCCAGTCAAGAATTCACATATCCAGAAGATGAAAGTAGCAGAAATGAGGATGTTGAGATGGATGTGCGGGCACATTAGGCTGGATAAGATTCGGAATGAAGATATTCAAGAGAGGGTGGTGTGGCTTCCATGGACGACAAGATGCGGGAAACGCGGCTTAGATGGTTCGGACACGTGCGGAGTAGAAGCCTAGATGCACCGGTTAGGAGGTGTGAGCGGTTTACTTTGGCAGGTACGAGAACAGGCATAGGGCAACCTAAGAAGTATTGGGCCGAGGTGATCAGGCAAGACATGGTGCGACTTCAGATTTCCGAGGACATAGCTCTTGATAGGAACATGTGGAGGTCGAGCATTAGGGTGGTAGGCTAGGTGGTAGTCGAGAGTTCTTCCCTCTTTGTTTCGGGTAGTTAACTTATTCGTTGTTGTTATTTTCTTTCTGACATCTTTTTGTTCTTACATGCCTATTCTCTTGTTTATTACCTGATATTATTATCTCTCATGTTGAGCCGAGAATCTCCCGAAAACAACCTCTCAAACCTTTTTAGGGTAGGGGTAAGGTCTGCGTACACTCTACTCTCCCGGGACCCCATTAGTGGGATTTTACTGGGTATGTTGTTGTTGTTGGTGTTGTTGTGAGTGATTTGTAGGTTTGACTAAGTTTGTATGATGTTATGGGACGTGTTGGTGTGGTTGGTTGAGGTTCCGAGGGCCTCAGGTGTGTTTCGAATGGTTATCGGATAAGTTTAGCTATTGAAACAACTGATGATGTTACTGGTGTTGGGTTTCTGATGTTGGGAAGCGCGGACCGCACAAAATTGTGCGAACCTCAGTAGGATTTCGCGGCAATGGCGGGATTTTGTGGTCAGCGGTGGAGGCTGGTGCGGACCATTTAAGTTTGGTCCCGCTCGTAGGAAATGGGGGTTTTCGCGGCCGCGGTAAGGAATTTGCGGACAACGGTGAGGCATGCGCGACAATGGTGAAAGCTGGCGGACCGCGTAGCGAGGATCGAAGGGGTGCACTACATAAGCGATGCTTAGGGTTTTATATCATATTTTGGACCTTGGGAGCTCGGTTCGAGGCGACTTTTCGGGAGGTTTTCATTGAACATCATTTGATTAATTATTTGGGAATGCAATTTGGGTAAATTTTTTAGATATTTAATAAAATGGATTTTTGCTATTTGAATGTGAATTCGAAGTCAGATTTTGGTAAAATTTGGTATTGTTGGACTCGTAACAGAATGGGTTGTCGGGTTTTGTGAGTTTTGTCGGGTTCCGAGGTGTGAGCCCGAATTCGGCTGTTGAGCCTATTTCGGGCTTTGATTAAAATTTGATCTTTTATGATTGGGATGGGTTCCTTTGGAATTATTTGATGTACTTGAATTGTTGTTGGTCAGTTTTGAGCCGTTTGGAGGTCAGAACGCGGGGGATGGAATCTGAGCATCGTTTGGCTTACTCGGATTGGTATTGGCTGGTTCGAGGTAAGTAACTCTTCTAATGCTGAGGGTATGAAACCCCTCATTATGTGTTATGTGATTGGTATTGAGGTGACGCACATGCTATGTGACGGGCGTGTGGGCCTGTGAATTGGGACTCTGTTGTTCCCATGGCCCTGTATAGTGGCCCTATTCTTTTGATATTTTTGTTTTCCTCATGTGATAAATTAATTGAGGGGCAGCTGTTGATACCCAATTTTTCCTCAAATTATTTTCAAATATGTATATAAGCTTTCGAAATCACTATTTCCAATAATGAGCATTTTTCTAAGTTTGTTTTATATTTTATCTAAATTATTTCCCTATTTATTTAATACTTCATAAATTGTGCTCTAAAACTAATTTCAAAATACTTTCCAGTTCAATATATCATTTACAATCACTTGTTATTTATTAAAATCCAATTATTTCGTAAATTGGCCAATTGTGTCTTGTGTAATTTCAATTACGACAATTTTTCAACTATAGCCTAATTGCACAATTTATGCTATTTTAATTCGATAATTATTCATTTTTATATTTAATTACCTTAATTGCATTTATCTAAACTCAATGTTTCATTTTTTATATAATTATTAGCTGTTTGTTAATTAAGTAACTATTTATTTGGGAATTTAACATCTAGCCTATCTTCATTTAAAATCTAACCACATTTTCAAACCTATTACCCTACCCTTCAACCCAATTAAAATACCCAAACCCAAACCCATTATACCTAGCCAAATCCCCACTCAATCTAAGCCGTTGATCAAACGAGATCAACGACCCAGATTATTAGTTTCCTTAATTAATCTAACCTACCCCCCTCCCCGTCTCTCATTTCCCATCTCACTCTCTCTCTCTCTTCTCGACCCCTCCGCTCCCAGTTCTCTCTAGAGCCTTCTGGGCTCTTCATCTCCTCCGATGGCCTTTATTTCCGGCCACTCCCAGGCTCATCGCTTCAACCACCGGCCACTATGCAGCCACATCCCCTACTACTTCATCTCTGAGACCCTTTGAAAGTTTCAACCATGCCAGAACGACATGGAGGCTTCTGCCTGGATGTTTCCGGCCTTCTCCGGCGAGATTCAACTCGGTGGTGCTCCGGCTACCACCACCTCTGAGTATTACGACAGGTTTTTTTTGACTATCTATTAGTTCTATCCTTGAAACCCTAACTCTGACGCTTCGATTTCCTTTAAGATCTGTAACAAATCGGGGTATATTCTGATTTCCTTGTCATCTTCCTTAAAGATGTTTTGACTTTTATTAAACGACTCTTCATTTTTAAATTAGGGTTTCTCGACCTCTTTTCAAAATGGCTTCTCCTTTTCTGATTTTAGCAGTATTCTATGATTTTTCCATGTTTAAGTGTTTATTTGAATGTTTCTCTTTATTTCATGTTGAAACCCCTAAGTTTTTTGACTCTAATCGTTGAGTCTGAGTCTGTCTTGTGATAATGTGTTCGCTTAACTTGTTTGTGTGCTTGTTTCTTATGAATACTCTGAGTTACATGAGATTTTATCCCCATCCTGTTCATTAGGGCTTTGGTTCTTTGCTTCTCCTGACCATATTATGTTTTATCTGTTAAATCTCTTTAATCTTTCAGCATGCTCTAGTTTGAATCCTTGATTTTATAGGACTCTTTGACTTATTGTACCTTTTAGGGTTCCCGAATGGATCCGTTTTCCTATTATGTGTGTGCAATCTGTTCTTAATTTCCTTTAATTAACGTTCTTCTTGTTTGAATCCCTAATTTCCAGTAATTTGTACCTGTCACCAATTTTGTGTGTTGATTTCCTTACTGATTTCAACTCTCAAAATATTTTCTTTCCTTAATTGGAGTCGACTATGTTACCAGCTGACTCGTAATCGTTTTCCTTACTGTATTTGATTGAACCTAGCCTTAATTGTCTATTCTATCCATACTAAGCTTAACTCTTTCCTTAATAGTCTGGTACTGATTTTATTGCCTTATGTGTCACATATATTACCGTTTGAATTTGAATCTCTTAACTTAAGGGCCTACTGATTGATACGAGTTCCATTATTATCATGATACTTTGATCCTTTCTTTATTTAATTCTGTACAGTCTTCTATTTACCTTGTATGCTCTGGGTTCTTTACCATTTTGGAGTTTGAATCCCATAATTCAAGGGAACCAAGTACTTTCTCACAACTGATTTGATTATGTCTGCTATTTTGACCATATTTATGGTTCTTACCTTATGTGATCATCTGTTTTCAACTATATATACTTTTACTCTTGCATTAAAAAAAAGAAAAAAAAAAGAAAAAATTATAAGTCGAATTTGGCTCAACTCTCTCTATATACTACTCTCTTGTGTTTTGTCTCTACTATCTCTATTTCTACTCTCTACTGCTGCTTGCTACTAGCCGGCTATTAAGCCAAGGCTACTGTGCTATTTGCTACACTCTACTGCTGCTCTTTACTTGCCTAACTGGTATGTTTCTAGTTTAAATTAACAAGTGTTCCGAACAACACGTTTCAATTCTATTTGAGGTTCTTATTGGTCCTTGCATGCTTCTTTTTATGGTTCTATTGCTTGCCATGTCATTAGCATGTCTAATCCCTCTATATGATCTCTCTTCTCCTTCTAGCTTAACACAAACTCCTACTCTATTCTATGTGGTTCATTAGGACCTATGGGATCATTTGATTATGTGGTTACTGTCTCTTTTCTCTTTGCATGTCTAGCATATTTGTGTGCCTTCATTTTTCATCTGTCTAGCCTCTCTTCTGTGATTCCTTTAGTAGTTGTATAATGTTTGTTACTTCTATGAGGGTTACCCCTAATCTACGTGGTGAACCTGTGATTTTTAAACAGATTATCCATTGCCCTATTGCTTATCCGTTGAATCCCCTCTCCTGTTTGTGTTTGTTTGCTTGGAACTCCACTGAGTTGTGATTAGCGCTGTTACTCCATATTTCAAAATTATTTCTTCTATTAGTCTATAAGTGATTTCAAAATTCCCTTTTCTTAACCTCTTTTAGCCCTTCACACAATTCCTAGATCTTTAGGTTCCACCCCCCTCAATGTGTGCATCGCTTAGGGACCATGAGTTCCCTTTGAACCTTGAGATAGTGAGGTAAGGGTACTCTACACTGCACTTGTTTAACCATGGGCGTTGGTTGGGTGCTGGTATTGGCCAGGGCCCTCACTAAGGCCTTTGGGAGCTTTGCCGCACCCAGGTTGATGTAAGGCTGAGAAATTGAGAAGGGTGAGTCTGGAAGATTGGGCCTGATTGTAGGATCCCTATAGAATAACTTCTCATTTTCCTTTTCTTTCATTATTGTAATTCATCCATTATGGTCTGTAATAATTGGTAAACGAATGATTGGGGTTTGATATTGAATATGGGGGCTATGCATGCCTAGCTTAGGTAATGGGTAGAAAACATACTTATATGACCTCACTCACTTATTTGTGCATTAGATAACATGCATAGGACATGCATTTCACATATTAGAAATCCTGTTTTAGGACTTTCACATTCAGCATGTTCTATACTCATTTCATGATTCTGATCAGTTAAGAAACAAGCAGCATCAACTGTCATGAAGTCATTGCTGCATTTTCATCTTAGAAACCATGTTCTTAAGAATTCCTACGTGCATTAGATATCCTACTGCTTAAGATCTTTCACTCGTTTGAGTTGCAATTGTTAAAATGTCTAAATAGCCTGCTTAATCTAATAATCCCGTAAAATATGGTTAATTTGTTTGAAACGTTTTCTGCAAGTATATATCCCTTAAAAATAGACTTAAATATGCATGTTCACCCTTTGATATAATTAGGCAATATAGGCGACGCCTAGGCAAATTTTAGGCCTAATGTGTATTGAGATCAATTAACTGGGTTTAGATCAGACCAGTCCTCTTAAACATTTTTACTTCCTGAGGCTCGCCTTCTTATTTTACCTCATTTCATTTTGCTCTTACTCTACTTTTCAAACAGTCTTGAAATTACGTATTTGCCTCCCATAGGGCTCTCTGATTCTTGTACTATTATGACTAAACTACTAGGTTTTCAAAATGCCTCATTCTACTCGATATCGTGTCATTTCGACTCCTTATTTGTATGCCTTTCAAGTCGCTATGTTTTGATACCATCTTACTACTCCTTTTGCTACAGTTCGTTGAAAACTAACAACTACTACTCTATGTTGAGCCACTGTATTGTGTTTAATTATCCTAAAAATCATTACTTGTTATGCATGTCGCCTAGTATTTTATCCTTTAAGCCTAGGGGTTCAGCCTAGCACTCACATTGTAGGATTAGTAGTCCTAAACACCCTCCAGGACTCATAGGATGGGACGGGTAGTGGCACGCACGCTTTAAATAACCTTACAGGGTAGGAAGGGTAGAATACAGATATGATGACCGGTGCGCTAATACCACGTGTAGCCGCCTCCTCGAGGTGTGACATACCGGATATTGCTTTGAAGTGATCCGAATTACTCTAAACCTAGGACAATTCTTTTCAAATGTTTATGATATTCCAAAACCTTTAAAGATTTTCATATTTGTTTCAAATCCCCTCTTATGTGAACCTTATTTGTTACTTGCTCACCGTCAAAATTCACAAAACTTATTGGATGGGACCCACAGTTGTTGATCTTGAGAGGTGCCTAATACCTTCCCCTTGGAATAATTTCAAGCCCTTACCCAATCTCTGGTAACGCAAACTAGTTCATGAGTTATCTACTCTAGGTGCCCTAACACACCATAAAAATCGTTAGGTGGAGACTCTTCCTTAAACCTCTTCCTTTAAGGAGTTGTCCTGAATGTCATAAACCCGATCTCTCCGTACCTAACCCGTGCGATAGAAAAAAGGGGGCGCGACAGCATGGCGACTCTGCTAGGAATCTTTCCCAAGGCTTATACCATTACAATTTGCCTTGTGAATTTGGACCTTTAATTTTCATTTAAATGCTAACACCATTTCCTATTTCCCGATATATGATGCTAACTGTTTACTTTTTACAAGTATTTATTTCACCTGAACGTAACTGACATATCTTAATGTTTTCTTTGTAACCGCTTTCATTATAACTGTTGCATTTTCTTTATTTACAGCTTTTCTCAACGTGAAAATACATGCCTATTTTTTTAAATGCAATTTATTGCATATCATTCTCCACATTCATATTCCACTCGTGCCAAATGAAATCCCATAGCAACGCTTAAAATGAGTGGTTGCGCTATTCCAATATTATCACCCCCTAAATTTTGAAAGGCGTATTTGCGGTAAAACTAGTCAATCAACGGTGCAGTCGACAGTTCCGTGCCTTCCCCCTTGATTTGTCCGCTCAAGGTTACCAGTCTAAAACCCAATAGAAACCTTACTCTATTGTATGTTGCATGCATCATGGTCAAACCTAGCCAGACTAACGTGTTGTCCGCACAATAGCCTTTAAGATAGCCTTGTCCAAAGTTCATTGGGTTTCCCTGGAACCCAAAAAGACGCCTTCACGTTCTATGCATTTATTTGGAGAACTTAAATTCTCATTGCTAATTATTGATATTAAATAGTCGAGTCCGGTGGGTGTAAGGGCCTAACCTGTTTATTTTGCAGAGATGAGGCACGAGGTCCCCAGATTCGGCATGGTCACCAACATCCACCCAAAATTTCTGAATTGGTTGGAAAACTTACATTCAAGCGACAGAATAGCAGTTAGAAAACACCTGGGCAACTTGCCCTCTCTTTTGGACATTCAGCCTAATAACATGATGATAGAGGCTACCACCTTATTCTGGGATTGTGATCGATCGATTTTTTGATTTGGGAACAATGAGATGACACCACTTCTGAAGGAGATAGGGGGTTTAGCTGATTTGCCTTGGGAGTCTCAAGGGTTATTGATGCCTGAAAATCGAACAGGCCAGTGTTTTCTCAAAATAATGGGACTCAAGAAGAATCCGGATTTAGTCTGCTTAGAAGACTCGTACATCCCTTTTGACTATTTGTACGAGAGGTATGGCCGTAGTCAGTCTTATCGCACATATCAGGAAGAATTCACCCTCACCTCTCTTGGATATATTCACCGCCGTGTATTCGTCTTCATTTTCTGCTTTTTGAGATTGATGGTCTTCCCGACAAAGAAGGGGAGAATCCACACAAGATTGGCCATGGTTACCGAGACTTTGATGGAAGGTATCGATGGGCAGGAATTCAGTATTGTACCCATAATCATTGCTGACATATTCCGAGCTTTGGAGAACATTCAGCGAGGGGCGAAACATTTTGAGGGTTGCAACCTGCTACTTCACCTATGGCTCACCGAGCATCTGCAAAGGGGTGACTACCGTCAAGACATACATAGGAGAATTCAGGATGATCATATTGCTTTCCATCACCCAAAGCATATGAACTACATCCCCGACATGTTTGCACAACTTAATAATGCCAAGGGATGGGTTGGGGGATCTGACCGTGGATCAAATCCAATGGATGTTCGAGTGGTTCCCGACCGAAAAATTCATCATTCGAACTAGAGACACCCCGTTCCTGATATTGATTGGTCTTAGAGGGACATACCCTTACGTCTTGATTCACGTCATGAGACAGGCATGAAGGAAATAAGTCGTTCCAAGGGTCGAGAAAATGAGTCATCTCAGGGCGGACTTCCAAGATGACGATAGCCCTCACAAATGTCAAGCTCAACAATTGTGGCACTGCAGGATCCGGTTGTAGAAGGATACTATCGAGCCTGACAGGTATCACGCTGGTTACTCTCCTTACTATCTGGGATGGTTTGAAGATAACTGGGAAGGAAATATTGAGCCAGGTTTTGCTCAAGAACATAGGGTCATAGCCGAGAAAGCCGAGGCAATGACTAGGTTCAACCAGCTGCGCAAAAGGCTCCATGACTGTGAAGAAGATCATCACAAAATCCACATAGCCAACAAAAAGTTGATCGAGGAATGGAAGGACATGGCTATCAATTCTACCCAGAGGCTAGCACACTTGTAACGAGGCATTGTTGACTTGGAGGAAAAGTTCCTTAGAAGTAACGAGACTTGTCAAAAGGCCGAGGGAGCTGAAGTAGGAATTCTAGCCAAGACCTACCTGCTGCTGGGACTCCGCGAGATGGGAATGTTGATCAAAGCAAGTAGAGGTGCCGAGTCTGGGGAAGGTCCTTCTGAGACCAAATAGATAGGATTTGGCTTTACTTTGCTTTTGATTTCATAAGGCCACTGGCCATTAGTGACATTTTATATTTTTGCATTCTTAGAGTCAAGTTGGATTCGTCTATTTTATCATCAATAAAATGAGGCATTTAGTATTTAAGTTCTCCAAATTAATTTGTCGCTAGGCCTATCTCGGGCATAAAGAGGTTCCCCAACTCAGGATGCATTTTACATTTTCGCATTACGTGTTTAAATTACCGCAATATTCTTTATATCTGCACTAACTTCACTACCTTTTGTTAGTTATTCCCCTTCCCTAAAGGTTAGTTCGTGCTCTCTGGCATCAACAACTTATTGCACCAAATCAAGGGGCCCTCCTCTTACTCCTCCTCCCAGTCGTCCCAAAGGAAAAAGCAAGGGTAAAACTAAAATGGCAGATGCAAGCGGTACTAGAAAAGACAACAAAGATGAACATGTTGAGATCATTGATGGTCAGGGTATTCAGGTTCTGCACGAGGGTATGTCTCCACTAGAGAAGAAGTTGTTGAAGTTCCAACAGGAACTTGACCAAGTCAAGAATTTGGCCCACTTATCATTCTCCCTCAACGTTCCAAATGTTCACTTACCAAATAATCTGAACCCTACTTTATCCCAAAGTGTCCCACAACAACCCAATCACCCCAAAGATCCTGTTCTACCAGCACCACGTAACTACAACACTCCACCTTCTCAAGATCAGACGAGAGACCACTTCCAGGCTTATGACAACCCCATTTACGTGGAAACTGTAGCTCATTCCACACCATATACCTATGAGTCTGACGAGAAGGACAAGCTCATCAGAAATCTGGCCGAGGAACTCAAGAAATTGACTAACCGAGTTCAGGGCGTCGAAGAAGTTAAAGGGGTTGAGGGATTGAATTATGAGGACCTTTGCATACATCCCAATGTTGAATTACCCGAGGGGTACAAACCTCCTATGTTCGAGATGTTTGATGGTACTGGTGACCCAAGAGTCCATCTGAGGACTTCCTGCGACAAGTTGGTCGGTGTGGGAAAAGATGAAAGGATCCGCATGAAACTCTTCATGAGGAGTTTGAAAGGTGATGCACTATCTTGGTACATCAATCAGGATCCAAAGAAATGGATCAATTGGGTGAATATGGCTACGGACTTCATGGATAGATTCAGATTCAATACGGAGAATGCACCGCATGTGTTCTACATCCAGAACTTGAAGAAGAAGCCAACTGAGACTTTTCGCGAGTATGCTACTCGTTGGAGGTCAGAGGCTGCTAAAGTCAGGCCAGCTTTGGAAGAAGAGCGGATGAAGAAATTCTTCGTGTGCGCTCAGGATCCTTAGTACTATGAGCAGCTGATGATGGTCGAAGGACACAAGTTTTCTGATATTATCAAGTTGGGAGAACGAATCGAGGAAGGCATAAAAAACGATATGGTTACTAATTTTGAAGCCTTACAGGCTACCAACAAAGCTCTGCAATCCGGTGGTGTGTCCAAGAAAAGGGATGTAGGAGCCGTGATGGTGGCACAACAAGACAAGTCCCCTCCCAAATATCAAGTATACCCCGCACCTTTCTTCACATACCAACCAACTCCAAGTTACCAAGCACCTTCACCTCAATACCAGACAGCCTCACCCGCCTATAAAGCTCCACCACCCACATACCTCCCTACCTCGCCCACATACTCCTAACCAGCTTCCGTTTATAATGCCTACAATTCCCAACCCTCTCACTACCAATCACCACCTAATCGCCAAAACTTCCCAAGACCTCGCCCAAATTCTGATCGTCATCCACCAAAATAGTATACTGCTATAGCTGAACCCATTGACCAATTATATAAAAAGCTTAAAGCCGCAGGCTACGTCACATCCATTCCCACTGTCACCCCTGAGAACCCATCTCAGTGGGTCAACCCAAACAAAATATGTGCTTACCACTCTGGCATGAATGGACACACCATCGAGCAATGTCGTTCCTTGAAGAACAAGATACAGACCCTCATAGATAACAAGATCATTATAGCCAAGGACCCTCCTCCTAATGTTTGCAATAATCCGCTGCCTGACCATAAGGGTGGTGTCCACATGATTGAGGTCGATGATGACTGGGTTCCCGAGGGATTGATTGGGCTAATAAACGAGGGTGATCTGAAGAAGCCTGCCATTACTCTTAATCCTATCATAGTCCAGATGCACCCATCTAAGGAAGCTGAGGTGAATATGTCCATTGCACTTGAATTTGAATCAAGGCCACCCGCCGAGGGAAAAGCCCCAGGGCCGATCGAAGCCGAGTTTGTGCGACCGCTCGAAGTTGCAATCCGGCCATCTATAACATATACTCCGGCAGGAATGACCTCACCTATTCCAGTGGCAATGTCCACAACAACACCCTTTTATTCAGACGCTATTCCGTGGGACTATACCGTTGAAGCAAAGAGGAAAGGTAAAGGCAAGTCTGAAGAAGCCATTGCTGCACAGGGTATGACAAGAACTGGCAGAGTTTATACCCCTGAGCATTTGGCCGAGTCTAGCAAGCAGGCCAACAATCGTCCCCCCATAATTGAAACAGGTTCTGATGATCAGGGGAGAAAGATACAAGCTAAGGAATACTCGATCCTCGACCAGTTGAACAAAACGCCAGCTCAGATATCCATCCTCTCCCTGCTACAAAACTCTGGAACTCACAGGAGTGCTTTGCTAAGAGTGCTGAGTGAAGCATACGTACCAGACAATACCATTAGTGGGGAATTGGCCAATATGGTGGGCCAGGTACTGGAAATTCATAAGATCACTTTCCATGAAGATGAGCTACCGCCCGAGGGGTTAGGGCATAACAGAGCACTACACATCACGGTACAATGTGAGGATCATTTCATCACAAGGATCCTAATTGATTGGGGTTCCAGTCTCAACATCTGTCCGTTGGTCACACTCAAGGGATTGGGCAAGAGTCTACATGAGATAAAGGAAGGAGAGATCAACGTAAAGGCCTTCGACGGTTCGCAAAGGTTCACCATGGGAGAAATTACCTTATGCTTACAGATGGGACCAACTTGGTTCGATGTAGATTTCCAAGTGATAGATGTGCCTGCATCTTACAACTTACTATTGGGACGACCTTGGATCCACGCAGCTGGGGCCGTGGCATCAACCTTATACCAAGGTATAAAGTTTGAATGGAATCACCAAGAGGTAATCATTCATGGAGACGGTAGCAACCATATCTACGGTCGCCAGACCTTTTTGTTCATCGATGGAAGAAGGAAGTTGGGTGGAGAAATCTATCATAACATAGATCATGTTAACGCTATTGACAAAGACAAGTGGTGGGGCAGTAAGACCAAAAGCATAATGAACTGGCAAGAGTACGAGCTGGGTAAAGGGCTCGGTAAGCATCTTCAAGGAATAACAAAGCCAATAACACTCAAAAAGCATGGTACTACTTTTGGTCTAGGGTACGAGTACACTTGGGAGGAGTTCAAGGACTGGTCGCCACCATGGCGCGTCCCCTACTACCCATTTGAGCAGCCAATACCCCGCATAGAGCAGACTTTCCAGCCGGCTAACATCATATATGGTACAGACGAAGAAGAAGCGCTAGCGGCAATAAGGGATTTATTTCTAGATGATGAGGATATGGACTGTTGTGTCATTTTTGAAGAGGAGGGGGAGGAAGGCCCTTCCATACAAGTCGTGAGCAAGGGATCACATCTCAACAATTGGTCCGTCAGGACAACCAAAGCCCGTTGAGTCCCGGGGTAGCAAGGCTAACAAAACAAACATTATTTACAGTTTATTTATTTAAAGCATTTCCTTCCTTTTCGCATTTTTAATTTCTGCAAGAAAGAGCTCTTATGTTCAAACAATTACTCAATTTATCAAAGCATTTCCAATTCCTTTATAAATATTACATTTACTCATATTTATTTGTTACTGTTTTCCTCCCTATTACTTTACTTTAAACAGCATTACTATTACTTATCTTGATGAACCGATGACTGTGACCTGCAACGAGGCAACACAACAAATGGATTCCGAGTCAGACGAGGATGATATACCTGAGGATATTATTAAAGAAGTCGAGAACTTTGAGAATAGACCTAAGTCTAACTTGGACGAGACTGAGGTCGTCAACCTAGGAAACGCAGAGAACATCAAAGAAACACGCATCAACATTCATCTATCGCCATCAGAAAATGAGGAATATACAGAATTTCTAAAAGAGTATGATGACATATTCGCCTGGTCATATGATGACATGACTGGCCTCAGTACGTCTATTGTGGCCCACAAACTGCCAACCAATCCAACATGCCCACCAGTGAAGCAAAAGCTCAAGAAATTCAAACCAGACATGAGCTTGAAAATCAAAGAAGAGGTCACCAAACAGATCAACGCCGGGGTTCTCCGAGTGGTCGAATATCCTATATGGTTAGATAACATTGTGCTTGTACCAAAGAAAGATGGGAAGGTCAGAGTCTGCGTCGACTACCGGGATCTCAACCGGGCCAATCCGAAAGACGACTTCCCCCTACCGAACATACACATCTTAATTGACAACTGTGCCAAGCACGAACTGCAGTACTTTGTAGATTTTTTTGCTGGTTATCATCAAATTTGGATGGACGAGGAAGATGCTGAGAAAACGACATTCATTACACCGTGAGGAGTGTATTGTTACTAGATGATGCCATTCGGCCTGAATAATGCAGGGGCCACTTACATGAGGGCTATGACCACTATATTTCATGATATGATTCACAAGGAGATTGAGGTATATGTGGATGACGTCATCATCAAATCAAAGAAAGCTGATGATCACATGGAAGATTTGAGAAAGTTCTTCAATAGGTTAAGGAAATACAATCTGAAACTTAACCCCGCAAAGTGTGCGTTCGGGATTCCTGCTGGAAAGCTGCTAGGGTTCATTGTCAGCCGTCGAGGGATAGAGCTAGATTCATCAAAGGTCAAATCCATTCAAGAATTGCCACCACCGAAGAACAAAATGGATATTATGAGCTTTCTAGGAAGGCTCAATTATATCAACCGGTTCATAGCCCAGTCTATCGTCATTTGTGAACCAATCTTCAAAATGCTAAGAAATGATGCTGCCACCAAATAGACTGAGGATTGTCAAAAAGCCTTCGACAGAATCAAGGAGTACCTCCCAACACCACCAGTCTTGGTACCCCTAGAGCCGGGTAAACCCCTATTACTCTACCTGGCTGTATTAGATGGAGCTTTTGGTTGTGTTCTCGGGCAACATGATGAAATAGGAAGGAAGGAGCAAGCAATTTACTACCTCAGCAAGAAATTCACTCCGTACGAGGCCCGGTATTCTCTATTAGAGCGCACCTGTTGTGCTTTGACTTGGGTCGCGTAGAATCTAAGGCATTATTTATGTGCCTACACAACGTACCTTATATCGAGGATGGATCCGCTCAAGTACATCTTTCAGAAACCTATGCCCACTAGCAAGCTGGCTAAATGGGAGATCATGTTAAGTGAGTTAAACATCATTTACGTCACTGAGAAGGTAGTCAAGGGACAAGCATTAGCCGATCATCTTGCTGAGAATCCTGTGGACAGAGAATACGAACCCTTGAAAACGTATTTCCCCGATGAGGAAGTATCATTCGTAGGAGAGGACATTGCAAAATCCTACGATGGTTGGAGGATGTTATTTGATGGGGCCGCAAACTTCAAAGGCGTGGGTATTGGAGCAGCCTTAATTTCAAAAACTGGTCAGCATTACCCGGTATCCGCCAAACTCAGGTTCCCCTGCACCAAAAACATGGATGAATATGAGGCCTGCATCCTTGGGCTCAACTTTGCCATTGACATGAATGTTCAGGAATTATTAGTGATCGGTGATTCTGATTTATTGATACACCAAGTATAAGGGGAAAGGGCGACCAAGAATTCCAAGATACTGCCATACCTACATCGTGTGAAGGAATTGAGAAGGAGGTTCACGATGATTGAATTCCGACACGTTCCCAGAATCCAGAATGAGTTCGCCGACGCACTGGCCACCTTGTCATCTATGATCCAGCATCCAGATAAGAACTTCATTTATCCTATCTCGGTGGGGATTCACACACAGCCGGCTTACTGTGCCCACGTTGAAGAAGAAGCAGATGGAAATCCTTGGTTTCATGATATTAAGGAGTACTTGGCAGAGGAAGAGTACCCAGAGCTTGCAAACGCCACTCAAAAGCGCACTCTACGAAGATTATCAAACAACTTCTTTCACAGCGGAGGAATCCTATATTGGAGGACTCCCGATCTGGGTTTGCTAAGATGTGTCGAAGCAAAGGAAGCAATGAAGCTGTTGGAGGAAATACATGCTGGTACATGCGGTCCTCATATGAACAAGTTTGTTCTAGCAAAGAAGATACTTCGGGCTGGTTATTTCTGGATGACCATGGAAGCAGATTTCATCTGGTATGTCCGCAAATTCCATCGATGTCAAATACATGGGGATATGATAAAGGTACCTCCCAGCGAGCTTAATGAAACAAGCTCACCCTAGCCGTTCGCCGCTTGGGGCATGGATGTTATTGGACCAATTGAGCCTGCCGCCTCCAACGGACACAGGTTCATTCTGGTTGCCATTGATTATTTCACTAAATGGGTCGAAACAGCATCTTACAAAGCAGTTACTAAGAAAGTAGTAGCCGACTTTGTCCGCGACCGCATTGTTTGTCGGTTCAAAGTTCCATAGTCAATCATCACCGACAATGGTTCCAACCTAAATAGTGATTTGATGAAAGCAATGTGTGAAACCTTCAATAGCAAACACAAGAATTCTACAGCATACAGACCAAAGATGAACGGAGCCATTGAGGTTTCCCACAAGAACATCAAGAAGATACTGAGAAAGATGATAGAGAAGCACAAGCAGTGGCATGAGAAGTTGTCATTCGCCTTACTGGGATACCGCACAACGGTTCGCACATAAACTGGGGAAACTCCTTACATGTTGGTATACGGTACAGAAGCCGTCATTCCTGCTGAAGTTGAAATTCCATGTCTGAGAATCATACAAGAAGCCAAGCTCAACGACGCAGAATGGGTAAGAAGCCGCTATGAGCAATTGGCCCTCATAGACGGAAAGAGAATGAACGTGGTTTGCCATGGTCAGCTATATCAGAATAGAATGACCCGAGCCTTCAACAAGAAAGTCAAACCAAGACGATTCACACTGGGACAGCTGGTGTTAAAAAAAATCTTTCCTCATCAAGACGAAGCCAAAGGGAAATTCTCTCCCAATTGGAAAGGCCCATACATGGTTCACCGAGTGCTAACAGGAGGAGCACTCATACTGGCAGAAATGGATGGAGAAATGTGGCCTAAACCAATCAATTCAGACGCAGTCAAGTTCTACTATGTTTAATCATTATGCTTCTATCAATGTTATAAGCTGAACTACGCCCGACCTGATTCCCATTTAAGAGGGGATACGTAGGCAACCCTATGGGTTCAGTCATATTTTAATAAAGAATTTATTTCCCCCACGAATGGAAATTGGGGTAGAATTTTGAGGAGTGACCTCAAAATTCCAAAGCAAGTTCAGCCAAGCGCCGCACCAGTAACATCCAGAAGCCTTCATCCATCAAACTGGGGCAAATATTGAGGAGGACCCTCAAATCTCCGCAGCAAGAGAGGTTGCAATGTCTTGAACCGCGTCGTGGTCGTCGGTTCGTCCAAAGAAAACTATTCTTTTATATATGTTATATCATATTTTATAAAACCGTGCGTATTTATTTCTCAAAAAATAGTTTGTTTTAGCAACTCTACCCCTGTGGTACAAACAAAGTCATCATCATCAAGCAGATAGGCCGATCCGAGCCATCAGGGATACGAACTAACCCTTCCCTCTAGAGAACTCACGATTTTTCTTTGGATGCAGGCATAAAAACGGTGAAAGCCCAAGACATCCCATTACCCCCCCAAGACGCGTGCTTCTCAAGGATACACTCTCGAATTCATTGCACATGCCAAAACTTACTACTATCATCATTGCAAACAATGCTTCATTCACAACAGTCGTATCATCGCACTTTATCACCAGCTAAGAACTCTTATTATCACTTTATTTTATGCATTGCATGAGGCTACTTTCTGCCTCTCGAGACTAAGCTTTGTCTCCATCTTGCATGAGGTTAAGCTCTACCTCCATTTGCATTCGCATCTGCATAAGGCTACTTTCTGCCTTCCGAGACTAAGCTCTGTCTCCATCTTGCATGAGGTTAAGCTCTACCTCCCCTGCATTCACATCTATGCATAAGGCTATTGTTCTGCCTTCCGAGGCTAAGCATTGTCTTCCCCTCATTCGCATCTTTGCATAAGGCTACTGTTCTGCCTTCCAAAACTAAGCACTATTTCCCTGTATTTTCTCGCATTGCATAAGGCTACCATTCTGCCTTCTGAGGTTAAGCGCTACCTCCCCAGCATTTATTTCCTGCATTGCATAAGACTATCATTCTGCCTTCCAAGGTTCCACGCTGCCTCTCTACGCATTTTATTTCATTACGCAAAGCTCATTTCTACCTTTTCAAAGCAATCACCTTTCGTTACGTTATTTATTTACGCTTTCTTTCGGGCTAAGATCTGCCCCTCTTTATTTTTGCAAATCGCAAGACTAAGCTTTGTCTTGTCAGCATCATGCTACTGCATTCTTCATGGGCTGAAATATCGCCAACTTGTCCAAAGGAGTCATCGTTCAGAGGCACCATCTTCATGGCCCGAGAACATTATTTCATGGCCTAAGGATCTCTTTTATTCAACTTGCATATCATTATTCAAAGGCATCATGGTTCGGAGGCACCATCCTCATAGCCCGAGAACATCATTTCATAGCCTGTGAATCCCGCACCAAGCGACTCATGGCCCAGGACATCATGGTCTACGGACATCATCTTAATGGTCCAAAGAAATCATTCATAGTCCGACGGGAACTTGAATCATGTTTATTTTATGCACAATATACGCGTGTTCTGTATTTGCAGGTAACCCGACCGGAAAAACTAACCAGGATGGAGCAGACCGCCCTAGTTCTTCGACACAACCCTATAAGATCTTCATACTCGTACCCTACCATGCACCTTGCGTCCGTTCTTGTGAAACATCATTGGTATATTTCACCGATGATTTTGGAACTACATACGACCTGATTCCTATAAAACCAGGGATATGTAGGCAACTCAGAAGCCAGGGGGCGGCCGAATTCTGTCCCGCAGTTTCATCTCGGTCAAAATTGGCCATCATATCTTTACCCGACAACTCTTTCATCCTTCGCAGGTAAAGAGGGGCAGCTGTTGATACCGAATTTTTCCTCAAATTATTTTCAAATATGTATATAAGCTTTCGAAATCACTATTTGCAATAATGAGCATTTTTCTAAGTTTTTTTTTATATTTTATCTAAATTATTTCCCTATTTATTTAATACTTCATATTTTAATAATTCATAAATTGTGCTCTAAAACAAATTTAAAAATACTTTCCAGTTCAGTATGTCATTTACAATCACTTGTTATTTATTAAAATCCAAGTATTTTATAAATTGGCCAATTATGTCTTGTGTAATTTCAATTACGACAATTTTGCAACTATAGCCTACTTGCACAATTTATGCTATTTTAATTCGATAATTATTCATTTTTATATTTAATTACCTTAATTGCATTTATCTAAACTCAATGTTTCATTTTTTATATAATTATTAGCTGTTTGTTAATTAAGTAACTATTTATTTGGGAATTTAACATCTAGCCTATCTTCATTTAAAATCTAACCACATTTTCAAACCTATTACCCTACCCATCAACCCAATTAAAATACCCAAACCCATTATACCTAGCCCAATCCCCACTCAATTTGAGCCGTTGATCAAACGAGATCAACGACCCAGATTATTAGTTTCCATAATTAACCTAACCTACCCCCCTCCCCGTCTCTCATTTCCCATCTCACTCTCTCTCTCTCTTCTCGACCCCTCCGCTCCCAGTTCTCTCTAGAGCCTTCTGGGCTCTTCATCTCCTCCGATGGCCTTCATTTCCGGCCACTCCCAGGCTCATCGCTTCAACCACATGCCACTATGCAGCCACATCCCCTACTACTTCATCTCTGAGACCCTTTGAAAGTTTCCACCATGCCAGAACGACATGGAGGCTTCTGCCTGGATGTTTCCGGCCTTCTCCGGCGAGATTCAACTCGGTGGTGCTCCGGCTACCACCACCTCTGAGTATTACGACATGTTTTCTTCGACTATTTATGAGTTCTATCTCTGAAACCCTAACTCTGACGCTTCGATTTCCTTTAAGATCTGTAACAAATCTGGGTATATTCTGATTTCCTTGTCATCTTCCTTAAAGATTTTTCGACTTTTATTAATAGATTCTTCATTTTTAAATTAGGGTTTCTCAACCTCTTTTAAAAATGGCTTCTCGTTTTCTGATTTTAGCAGTATTCTATGATTTTTCCATGTTTAAGCGTTTATTTGAATGTTTCTCTTTATTTCATGTTGAAACCCCTAAGTTTTTCGGCTCTAATCGTTGAGTATGAGTCTGTCTTGTGATAATGTGTTCGCTTAACTTGTTTGTGTGCTTGTTTCTTATGAATACTCTGAGTTATATGACATTTTATCCCCACCCTGTTCAATAGGGCTTTGGTTCTTTGCTTCTCCTGACCATATTATGTTTGATCTGTTAAATCTCTTTAATCTTTCAACATGCTCTAGTTTGAATCCTTGATTTTATAGGACTCTTTGCCTTATTGCACCTGTTAGGGTTCTCGAATGGATCATTTTGCCTATTATGTGTGTGCAATCTGTTCTTAATTTCCTTTAATTAACGTTCTTCTTGTTTGAATCCCTAATTTCCTATAATTGTACCTGTCACCAATTTTGTGTGTTGATTTCCTTACTGATTTCAACTCTCAAAATATTTTCTTTCCTTAATTGGGGTCAACTATGTTACCAGCTGACTCGTAATCGCTTTTCTTATTGTAATTAGTTGAACCTAGCCTTAATTTTCTATTCTATGCATACTCATCTTGACTCTCTCCTTAATAGTCTGGTACTTATTTTATTGCCTAATGTGTCACATATATTACCGTTTGAATTTGAATCTTAAAACTTAAGGGCCTACTTATTGATACGAGTTCCTTAATTATCATGATACTTTGATCCTTTCTTTATTTAATTCTGTACAGTCTTCTATTTACCTTATATGTTTTGGGTTCTTTACCATTTAGGAGTTTGAATCCCATAATTCAAGGGAACCAAGTACCTTCTCACAACTGATTTGAATATGTCCGCTATTTTGACCATATTTTATGGTTCTTACCTTATGTGATCATCTGTTTTCAACTATATATACTCTTACTCTTGCATTAAAATAAAAAAAAATTAAGTCGAATTTGGCTCAACTCTCTCTATATACTACTCTCTTGTGTTTTGTCTCTACTGTCTCTATTGCTACTCTCTACTGCTGATTGCTACTAGCCGGCTGTTAAGCCAAGGCTACTGTGCTATTTGCTACACTCTACTGCTGCTCTTTACTTGCATAACTGGTATGTTTCTAGTTTAAACTAACAAGTGTTCCAAACAAACATGTTTCAATTCTATTTCAGGTTCTTATTGTTCCTTGCATGCTTTTATTTATTATTCTATTGCTTGCCATGTCATTAGAATGTCTAATCCCTCTATATGATCTCTCTTCTATTTCTAGCTTAACACAAACTCCTACTCTATTCTCTGTGGTTCATTAGGGCCTATGGGATCATTTGACTATGTGGTTACTGTCTCTTTTCTCTTTGCATGTCTAGCATATTTGTGTGCCTTCTTTTTTTCATCTGTCTAGCCTCTCTTCTCTGATTCCTTTAGTAGTTGTATAATGTTTGTTACTTCTATGAGAGTTACCCCTAATCTACGTGGTGAACCTGTGATTTTTAAACCGATTATCCATTGCCCTATTGCTTATCCCTTGAATCCCTTCTCCTGTTTGTGTTTGTTTGCTTGGATCTCCACTGAGTTGTGATTAGTGTTGTTACTCCGTATTTCAAAATTATTTCTTCTATTAGTCTATAAGTGATTTCAAAATTCCCTTTGCTTAACCTCTTTTAGCACTTCACACAATTCCTAGATCTTTAGGTTCCACCCCCCTCAGTGTGTGCATCGCTTAGGGACCATGAGTTCCCTCTGAACCTTGAGACACTGAGGTAAGGGTACTCTACATTGCACTTGTTTAACCATGGGCATTGGCTGGGTGCTGGTATTGGCCAGGGCCCTCACTAAGTCCTTTGGGAGCTTTGTCGCACTCAGGTTGTTGTACGATTGTGAAATTGAGAACGGCGAGTCTGGAAGATTGGGCCTGATTGAAGGCTCCCTATAGAGTAAAATCTCATTTTCCTTTTCTTTCATTATTGTAATTCATTCATTATGGTCTGTAATAATTTGTAAACGAATGATTGGGGTTGGATAGTGAATATGGGGGCTATGCATGCCTAGCTTAGGTAATGGGTAGAAAACATGCTTATAGGACCTCACTCACTTATTTGTGCATTAGATAACATACATAGGACATGCATTTCACATATTAGAAATCCTGTTTTAGGACTTGCACCTTCAGCATGTTACTATACTCATTTCATGATTCTGATCAGTTAAGAAACAAGCAACATCAACTGTCATGAAGTCATTGTTGAATTTTAATCTTAGAAACCATGTTCTTAAGGATTCCTACGCGCATTAGATATCCTGCTGCTTAAGATCTTATACTCGTTTGAGTTGCAATTGTTAAAAAGTCTAACTAGCCTGCTTAATCTAATAATCCCGTAAAATATGGTTAATTTGTTTGAAACGTTTTCTGCAAGTATATATCCCTTAAAAACAGACTTAAATATGTATGTTCACCCTTTGATATAATTAGGAAATATAGGCGACGCCTAGGCAAACTTTAGGCCTAATGCGTATTGAGATCAATTAACTGGGTTTAGATCAGACCAGTCCTCTTAAACATTTTTACTTCCTGAGGCTCGCCTTCTTATTTTACCTCATTGAGGTCATTTTGCTCTTACTCTACTTTTCAAACAGTCTTGAAATTACGTATTTGCCTCCCATAGGGCTCTCTGATTCTTGTACTATTATGACTAAACTACTCGGTTTTCAAAATGCCTCATTCTGCTCGAAATCGTGCCATTTCGACTCCTTATTTGTATGCCTTTCAAGTTGCTATGTCTTGATACCATCTTACTACTCCTTTTGTTACAGTTCGTTGAAAACTAACAGCTACTACTCTATGTTGAGCCACTATATTATGTTTACTTATCCTAAAAATCATTTCAAACACATGCTTTAATAACTTTCATCTATGTTCACTGAAAGCTTTTAATCACTGCCAATTTCTAAGTCTACTGCTGCCTTTAGCGACTGTATGAGGGTCACTTATCACTATTTTACTTCAAAAAATGGACTCCAATGATTTTCTGCTATGTTTTCTTAATCACTGTACTTCTAAGTTTTACCATTACCTCTAACTGCTATATTTCTGAAAATTAGCTATTTTGAATCACACAATCTCAATTAAATCCTCTACCTTCATTAAGTTTGCCAAATCAGATTCTTCTTGATTTACTGTTTTACCCAAAATTCCTGTTTTAAACTCCTATCATTGAGACTTTAAGTGTGTTTGAGACGTGCCAATTATATGTCTACCTGTGGAGGGATCCATGAGCCTTTATTTGCCCCTATGTGTTCCTTCATATGTGAAGTCTTACTTGTTATGCATGTCGCCTAGTATTTTACCTTTAATCCTAGGGGTTCAGCCTAGCACTCACATTGTAGGATTAGTAGTCCTAAACACCCTCCAGGACTCATAGGATGGGACGGGTAGTGGCACGCAATAAGCTTTCGTGACCAACAAATGCGCTTTAAATAACCTTACGGGGTGGGAATGGTAGAATACAGATATGATGACTGGTGCGCTAATACCACGTGTAGCCGCCTCCTCGAGGTGTGACATACCGGGTATTGCATTGAAGTGATCTGTATTACTCTAAACCTAGGAATTTTTTTTTCAAATGTTTATGATATTCCAAAACCTTTAAAGATTTTCATATTTGTTTCAAATCCCCTCTTATGTGAGCCTTATTTGTTACTTTCTCACCGTCCAAATTCACAAAACTTATTGGCTGGGATCCACAGTTGTGGATCTTGAGGGGTGCCTAATACCTTCCCCTTGGGATAATTTCAAGCCCTTACCCAATCTCTGATAACGCAAACTAGTTCATGAGTTATCAACTCTAGGTGCCCTAATGCACCATAAAAATCGTTAGGTGGAGACTCTTCCTTAAACCTCTTCCTTTAAGGAGTTGTCCAGAATGTCATAAACCCGATCTCTCCGTACCTAACCCGTGCGATAAAAGAAAGGGGGCGCGACAGTCGTCTCTTATTATCCTCTCACTATTTTGGTTGATATTCCGTACTCAGTCATGTTCAAGCATTTTTACATCATAGCATAATCTCTGTTATTCCATCTGACGCATCATGTCAATGTTGTTTGGACTGATTACTTAGATTTCTGAGAGCCCGAGAAACTAGAGAGATTGATGACTAGTTGAGGCCGATGGTCTAAATTGTGAGGACATTTACGGGATTGGCCTGCACGCCGCATCATGTTTCATTGATTCTTCCATGATGGGCATTGATATAGCGCTTGAGCTGAAGGAGCCTCTCCGAAGTCTGTACACACCCCCAGTGAGCGCAGGAATCATACCGAGTGCGAGTGTTGAGTGCCGAGTGTTGAGCGATTGTGAGGCATGAGTGATGGTTGTCGCACCCCCTTTTTCCTAGCGCACGGGTTAGGTACGAAGACATCGGGTTTAGGACATTATGGAAAACTCCTTAAAGGAAAAGGAAGAGTTGCCACCTAACGATTTTAACGGTGCGTTAGGGCACCTAGAGTTGATAACTCATGGACTAGCTTGCATTACCAGAGAACGGGTAAGGGCTTGAAATTATCCCAAGGGGAAGGTGTTAGGCACCCCTCAGGATCCACAACTGTGGGTCCCAGCCAAGAAGTTTTGTGAATTTGGACGAATAGACAAATAGCAAATAAAGGCTCAAATAAGAGGGGATTTCACACAAAGTACAAGTTTTATTAAAAATCTTTGGTAAGAAAACATTACAAGTATTTAAAAGAATTATCCTAGGTTTAAAGCAATACAGATCACATCAATGCAATACCCGGTATGTCACT
Organism: Nicotiana undulata; assembly: GCA_005239495.1. Taxonomy (NCBI): domain Eukaryota; kingdom Viridiplantae; phylum Streptophyta; class Magnoliopsida; order Solanales; family Solanaceae; genus Nicotiana; species Nicotiana undulata. The sequence continues at coordinate 47,323 of ML297436.1, forward strand.
TCCTCAATGAGGCGGCTACACGTGGTATTAGCGCACCGGTCATCATATTCGTATTCTACCCTTCCCATCCCGTAAAGGTTATTTAAAGCGCATGTGTTGGTCACGAATGCTTATTGCGTGCTATCACCTATCCCATCCTATAAGTCCCGGAGGGTAGTTGGGACTACTGTTCCTACAAAGGCGGGGACTAGGCTAAACCCTTAGGTGTAAAGGATAAAATACTAAGCGACATACAAAAGCAAGTAGGACAACACATATAAGGGAGCATATAAAGACAAGTAAAGGCTCACAGACCCCTGCACAAATAGACATGTAAATAGCACGTCTCAAACACAATTAAAGTCTTAAGATAGGAGTTCGAATATAGGAATTTTAGTAAAACAGTAGGGACTTGAGTTGGAAAACCTTAATGAAGGCAGAAGATTTAACTGGGGCTGAGGGATTCAGAAATACAAACTTTCAGGAGTACACAACAATTTAGAGAAATTTCAGAAAAATCAGTAAGTTGAGCAGGACTGCGTTTATTTGAAATTCAATAATCCAAAAGTGAGTACAAAAATCCAGTAGTTCATAGGACTTTATCACATCGTTTTTAGAAAATGGTTTAGCAAGTATTCATAAATAGAACAACTTTATATAATGAAGTAACTCTGAAAAACTTAACAGTTTGAAGATAGGATAGGAATCAGAAATCTTGAAGTCAGTAATGAGAAGTAAGAAAGCGCACAATTTCAAAATTATTTTAAAAGCATCATAGGAGTTAAGTAAAAATAGAGTGGATTCCAAGAAAGCAGAATCAGAGTTTGGGAAATTCCAAAAGAGGCATATTAAACCTAGCATAGTTGATTTGATTTTAGTTACGCATTAGGCCTAAAGTTTGCCTAGGCGCCGTATATTTGCCTAAAGGTGAACACGCTTACTTTGACTCTGTTTTAAAAGACATAAGTGATGATACATTTGCAGAAATGTTTTGACCATATTTTAGTGAGGTTATTATATTAGAGACAGGTTAACTAAGTGTTCAAGTTCTGACAAATAAAAATCCTACAGGCAGGATATATAATGCACAAAGTATCATCTTAAAACATGGCTTCTATATGGCATGGTTATAAATGTATGAGCATTACATTTGATTATTCGTTTAGAGTTATAACCTGGAAACACGGTTCAGGTGGTATGAATATAATATATATGTGCTGAAATAAAGAATCCTAAGCATGGTTTCTAATGATATGCATGTCCTAAACATGATACTATTACACACACATGAAGTAAAGCCTATAGTCATAATTTCTATCCATTACTTAACTAAGCATGCATAACCCCCTCCCCATTTCACTATACAACCCCAATAGTTTGTTTACAAATTATTACAGCCCATATCGAATGAATTACAGTAATTATAAAAGGATAACAAGAAGCTATTCTATAGGGAGCCTTCAAACAGGCCCAATCTTCCAGCCTCACCCCTTTCAAGTTTCACAGCCTTACATAGCCTAGGTGCGACAAAGCTCCCAAAGGTCCTTGTGAAGGCTCTGGCCAATACCAGCACCCAGCAATTGCCCAAGTTGAGATATGTGCAGTGTAAAGTAACCTGCCTCAATGTGTCAAAGTTCAGAGGGAACTCAAGGTCCCTAGGCAATGCTCACACTGAAGGAGGTGGAACCTAAAAATCTAGGAATAGTGTGAAGTGCTCAGAGTTGAGTTTTGAAAGGGAGTTTGAAATAACATAGCTTCAGAGATAATAAAAGGATTTTTATGAAAACCAGTTTGAAAGAGAAACAGCAGAATAGTCATAACTCTACAAACAATCACAAACAGGGAAAGGGGTTGGGGACAAGTAGTGGTAGCAGTAGATTTGCACATAATTAGCTCTTAGAACAAAGTTACAGATTTCACAGAATGTGACATGCCAAGAGTTTAGCATATATCATAGATGGAGAATCTGAGAATACCAAGTATTATAGGGCATTAAGGCCAGACAGTTGATAAGAAAAATGCAGAAAGAGATGCTAGGTATGCAGATAGAAGAGGGAAAGTAATCACATAGTCAAAGAGTCACATAGGACATAATGAATCACATAGAGGAAAACATGAATCATGTTAAGCTAGAAGATGAAGAGAGATCATAGCAAGGGAGTAGACATGATAGTTACATGGTAGGCAATAGAACCATAAGTAAGAACACAAAAGAAACAACTAAAATCTCAGCCAAAATTGAAACATGTTGTTTAGGATACTGTAAACTTAAATTAGAACATACCAGTGATGAGAGCAAAGTAGAAGAGAGCAGAGTGATATCACAGTAGTAGCCTTGGCTTAACAGCCGGCTAATAATAGGCAAAGCAGAGAAGAGAAATAGAAACAAGAGAGCAAGAGAGAAAGAACAATAGAGAGAACAATATACTGATGTGTGTGTTCGTGTCTAGAAGACATCCTTATGAGAGTAGAAGGGAACCATATATATAGTAGTTTGAAAGCAAGGCCAATAAGGTAAGAATCACAATTGCATAGTAATTATGGAACTCAGAACCAATTAAATGAGAATCTGTATAAGTACTTCCTTAATTAAGGGGGTCAACCTCAAACGGTAAGAACAAGTAACAAATAAGGAAGGAAATCAATGTATAACTGGAACATAACAGATAAGGAAATAATTCAAACAATGTAAGTCTGAAATTAGAGCTAGGTTCAAAAGAGCTCTTATTAAAGAAGTAGTTGTAAGAATCTATTAACATTAAAGTCAATCACATAATAAGGTAAGAGGATAGTTTATAAGACGGAAATCAATACAAGGGTATCAATCACAGGAAATCAGCGAAGAATATGAATCATAGTAAATCAGTATAAGAGTACCAATCACAGGAAATCAGGGAATCAGTAAAGAGTATCAATCATATGAAATCAGGGGTTCAAACGAGACAGTACAGATTAAAGTAAATTAGTACAAACTATAGTATAGAGATAAATCAGAAACCTTAATAAGCCAAACAGGGTAAAATCGAAGAGACTCATAACATACTCAGGAGGAACAAGCATACATGCTAATTAAACGAACAAGTTATCATAGACAAACTCAAAACCCAAAGCCGAAGCCAAGAGATTGGGGTTTTTAACATAATAAAATTAAAGGTAACCTAAATAATGTTGTTTAAACATAGTAAAGACTACAGAATAACACTTGAAACCAGACAAAAAAATTGTTTGCAAAGGGGTTAAGAAACCCTAACTAAAACTCATTTAAAAACGGAAACCTTTTGAGAAAGAGTGCAGTAATACTTGTAACTAAATCAGAAGGTTTGAAAAGCTAGGGTTTTAGAGATGTCAGAGATGGTGATAAACCTGTTGTGAAACTTAGGGATGGTGGTAGTTATAGCATCCTTGAATCAAACCTCGCCGGAGAAGGCCGGAAATACCCAGGCAGGAGATTTCATGGGCATCTGGCATGGTCGAAAACTTTAAAGAGCCAAAGAGACGAAGAGAACCAGAGAGACGGGGCGTCATGGTGGCCGGTGATCGAAAGGGAAAAGGCTGGAGGTGGCCGGAGAGGCAGTGGAAGCCATCAGAGAAGATGAAGAGCCCAGAATGTTCTAGAGAGATAAGGGAGCAGAAGAGACGAAAGAGAGAGAGTGGTCTCAATTGAATGAGAGGCGGGGGAGGGGGTACGTTAGAGTTAATTATGGTAATAAGAGATCTGGGTCATTGATCTCATTTGATCAACGGCTCAGATCAGCTGGGGGTTGGGCCGGGTAAGAGAAAGGTTTGGGCTGGGTATTTAATTGGAGTATGGGTTGGGTAATTGGGCTAGCTAAATGTTGTTAGATTTTAAATAAAAATAGGCCATATGATAAATACCCAGTGAAAATAAGTAATTAATTAATTAAAATACCTAATAATTATAAAAAGATGAAATTAAGTTCAAATAAGTAATATCACAATAATTAGGCAATATTAAAAATGTAAGAAACATAAATTCGAACTTTAAAAGGTATAAAATGTCTAATTAGGCCACAATTGCAAAATAATTGTAATAGCAATTAAATAAGGCTCAATTAGCCAATTTATGAAATAATTGGATTTTAATAAATAAAAAGTGATTATAAATGACATACTGAGCTTGGAAAATATTTTGAAAATATTTAGAGCATGATTCATGAATTATAAAAGTACGAAATATTGAATAAATAGGGAAATAATTTAGATAAAAATATGTAAAAATTAGGAAAAATATTCATTATTGCAAAGAGTGATTTTGAAAGCTTATATACACGTTTGAAAATAATTTGAGGGAAAAAATTGGGTATCAACAACTGCCCCTCTTTACCCGGGAAGGATGAAAGAGTTGCCGGGTAAAGATATGATGGCAAATTTTGACCGAGATGAAACTGTGGGATAGAATTTGGTTGTACCCTGGTTTTTGAGCTGCCTACATATCCCTGGTTCTACAGGAATCAGGCCGGATGTAGTTCCGGAATCATCGGCGAAATATACTGATGATGTTTCATAAGAACGGACGCAAGGTGCATGGTAGGGTAAGAGTATGAAGTTCTTACGGGGGACGATGTCGTAGAACTGGAGTGGTCTGCTCCTGCCTAGTTAGCTGTTTCATTCAGATTACCTGCAGATAGAGAACAAGCGTATATTGTGCATAATATAAACATGATGCAAATTCCCATCAGACTATGAATGTTGTCTTTGGATCATTAAGATGATGTCCTTAGACCATGATGTCCTGGGCCATGAATCGCTCAGCGCGGAATTCGCAAGCTATGAAATGATGTTCTCGAGCCATGAGGATGGTGCCTCTGAACCATGATGCCTTTGAATAATTATATGCAAGTTGAATAAAAGAGATCCTTAGGCCATGAAAATGATGTTCTCAGGCCATGATGATGGTGCCTCCGAACGATGACGCCTTTGAACGAGTTGCCGATATTTCAGCCCATGAAGAACGTAGTGATATGATGTTGTCAATACAAAGCTTAGTCTTACGATTTGGAAAAAGAAAGAGGGCAGAGCTTTGCCCGAAAGAAGGCGTAAATAAATAAGGTAGCGAAAGGTGACTGCTTTGAAAAGGTAGAAAGGAGCTTAGTGTACTGCAATAAGATGCGGAGAGAGGTAGCGTAGAACCTCGGAAGGCGGAATAATAGCCTTATGCAAGAAGTAAATGCAGATGGAGGTAGAACTTAACCTCGGAAGGCAAAAAGGTAGACTTACGCAAATGCGAATGCAGAGAGAGACATCGCTTAGTCTCAGAAGGCAGAAAGTTAGCCTTATGCTATGTGAGAAAAAATGCAGAGAGACGATGCTTAGTCTCGGAAGGCAGAAAGGTAGCCTTATGCAGATGTGAATGCAGATGAAGGTAGAGCTTAACCTCATGCAGATGGAGACAGAGCTTAATCTCGAGAGGCAAAAAGGTAGCCTCATGCAAAGATGCGAATGCAAATGGAGGTAGAGCTTAACCTCATGCAGATGGAGACATCGCTTAGTCTTTAGAGGCAGAAACGTAGCCTCATGCAAAGATGCGAATGCAAATGGAGGTAGAGCTTAACCTCATGCAGATGGAGACATCGCTTAGTCTTTAGAGGCAGAAACGTAGCCTCATGCAAAGATGCGAATGCAAATGGAGGTAGAGCTTAACCTCATGCAGATGGAGACATCGCTTAGTCTTTAGAGGCAGAAACGTAGCCTCATGCAAAGATGCGAATGCAAATGGAGGTAGAGCTTAACCTCATGCAAGATGGAGACAGATCTTAGTCTGGAGAGGCAGAAAGGTAGCCTCATGCAATGTAGAAAATAATAGTGATAGTAAGAGTTCTTAGCTTGTGATAAATTGCGGCGATACGATCGTTGTGAAGGAGCGTTGTTTGCAGTGATAGTAAATGTTGGCGATGCGTGATGGTTTTGAGAATGTCTTCAGATGTCTTGCGAAGATAAAAGGATGTTTTTGGGCTTTCGCCGTCTCTGCGCTTGCGTCCAAAGAAAAATCGTTAGTTCTGTAAGGGGGGGGGGGGTTAGTTTGTATCCCTGATGGCTTGGCTCGGCTTGTCTTGCTAAATAATGATATCTTTGTTTGTACCATAGGGGTAGCATTGCTAAAACAAGCTGTTTTTGAGAAGTAAATATGCATGGTTTTAAAAAAAATATGATATAACATATAGAAAAGAATAGTTTTCTTTGGATGAACCGACGACCATGACGCGGTTCAAGACATTGCAACCTCTCTTGCTGCGGAGATTTGAGGGTCTCCCTCTAAATTTTCCCCAGTTTGATGGGTGAAGGCTTCTGGCTGTTACTGGTGCGGTGCTTGGCTGAACTTGCTTCGAAATTTTGAGGTCCCTCCTCAAAAATCTGCCCCAGTTTCCATTCGTGGGGAAAATGAAAATTTTAGTAAAATATGACTGAACCCAAAGGGCTGCCTACGTATACCCTCTTAAATGGGAATCATGTCAGGCGTAGTTCAATTACAGCATTGATAGAAGCATAATAATTACACATAGTAGCGCTTGACTGCGTCTGAAGTGATTGGTTTAGGACAAATTTCTCCATCCATTTCTGCCAGTATGAGTGCTCCTCTTGTTAGTACTCGGTGAACCATGTACGGGCCTTGCTAATTGGGAGAGAATTTCCCTTTTGCTTCGTCTTGATGAGGAAAGATTTTCTTTAACACCAGCTGCCCCGGTGTGAATCGTCTTGGTTTGACTTTCTTGTTGAAGGCTCAGGTCATTCTATTCTGATATAGCTGACCATGACAAACTACATTCATTCTCTTTCCGTCTATGAGGGCCAATTGCTCATAGCGACTTCTTACCCATTCTGCGTCGCTGAGCTTGGCTTCTTGTATAATTATCAACGACAGTATTTCAACTTCAGCAGGAATGACGGCTTCTTTACCGTATACCAACATGTAAGGAGTTGCCCCGGTTGTCAGACCTCCTTTTTCACTACCCCCAGAATAATGAAGGGATAATAAGGGAGTTTTTCCAACTAAAGTGACATTATTCGGATTTGGGATTTATTTATTATTGCAGAGTCACCACCTGGATATTTAACGATGCTCCGGGATACCGTTTTGTTTTGAAAATCCCAAACCGAGGAATTTTTACTCTGTTTTGATTTGTCTGCGACCAGAAATCCGAGAAAGAAATTCTGTTAACCCGGGAGAAGGTGTTAGGCATTCCCGAGTTCCGTGGTTCTAGCACGGTCGCTTAATTATTAATATTTGGCCTAAGTTATCTAATTATTTACGTGTTTTAGCCTATTGTGCATTTAGCTTTTTAAATTTTAACCGCTTTTGACGTATATGAATTTATCTTGGAACAAGTCACGATGGCGTGCACTTGTCGTATTTGGACACATTATAAACGCGCCACATGAAATGCACCCGCAATTTACAACATGTGACTTTCACTATTGTTCGAAGTTGTGGTTGAGTAGCATGAGTTGAAAACCCGAGTGTAGATTACGTATCGTGACCATGGCCACGATAATTTATTATTAATCACGCCTAAAACAAGCTACGAAGTTCACAAAGAAGGACCCTCTTGCCAGCACCTAGCTCCACCCCTTCTGTTATTGTAATAATCTTGCAAAGAAAGACAATGTCCTATAGAGTTTTGGACCTTTAGTACTATTGACTTATGACTTGATCCAAAAAGAATTCCTATGAAGAATGTAGGTAAGACACATTTGCAGATTTAAATCACTAAGTTCCTTCTGTCTAGATTTCATAATGTTTATTAACTGCCTAGCAGTAAAACATGTATGGAGTGTAAACCAGCCCATCTTTTATATTTATTATATACCCAATAACGTTCATATATAAAATGCAACGGGATATACCTGCACACAATATCTAGATGTATATAAGTGAAGATACATATCTGTTGAACAAAGTGGAAATAGTGGTTTTGTGTCGATTACAGTCATGCTTAAAGCTTAAAGAAGTATTCACTATCTCTTTCTTGTCTTTTTAGTTAAAGAAACCTAGCGAAAATTTGACAGATTCAATAACATATCTTTCAGATGTGACCAAGTTATCAATGTTTCTTCTATGAATATCATGAAATCAAAAAGGATAGAATGAATGCACCCTTGTGGAATATGCAGGCAAACATAACTGCATTTGTTTTTGTCAATAGCCTAATCAAATCATTATACTCACTATTTTCCTCTCTACCAAAATCTGCCAGAAACATGTATCTTTTATATATATATATATATATATATTTTTTTTTTTTTATTTTTTTTTTTATTTTTTTTTTCTATCAGATACTATATGTTGACATTGAATCAAAATAACAAATAATTTTTTTTTGACAAACAGCGAACGAAATCAGGTAACAATTTCACTTTCATATTAGGACAAATCTGAAATAGAATCGATTCTCATCACATACCTAAGCCCAGGAGCAAATCTAGAAGAGAAGATTGCTACATAAAAGCGAAAATCAGAAATCAGAGCTCAGCACAGCCTGGACAGCGACAATACGGCATTGAATCCGCTTGAAAAACCCAACAATGCAAGAGGAATTGTAGCTTCAAAACGGCTAACGCATTTTAATTGTTTTGAGTAAAAAAAACCCAACTAGAATTCTACTATTTTTTCTTATTCATTTCAGAGTTCTTTGTTTTTGGTTTCTGAATCTCAGATCTTTGGAGTTTCAGGCTTTTTCTCTTATTCGTTTTAGCTGTATATGGTTGTGTTGTGTTTGTGTTTATCAGGGAGGCGAGGGGCATGGGAAAGGGGGAAAACGGCACTGGGTCATCAAGATTAGGTCCGCCTCATTTTTAGGTCTAGGTCTTATTTAATAGATGAGGGGAAAAGGGTCGGGTAGGCGGGTCGCGGGTTTTTGGGTTGGGGTGTGGGAATTGGGCTGAATTTGGGGTACCGGACCACTGATTTTGGCCCAATTTGGACACCCCTCTTTTCTCATTCTTTTATCCACTTTAGGCTCA
>MDKH01163527.1:0-43472 GCA_005239495.1 Nicotiana undulata
TGGGAATTTTGGGTAAAACCTAAGAATATTGAAATTTGGGAATTTAGACCTCAATTTGGGGTCCGATTCCAAAACCAAATATATACCCGGGGTCAGGGTGAATGGGTAATCGGGTTTTGGTCCGAATTTCGGGGTTTGGACCAAGCAGGCCCAGGGTCGATTTTTGACTTTTTGGAGAAAACTTTAGCAAACTCATTTCCAAGCATTAGAATTTATTCATTTAGCATTTATTGATATAATTAAGTAACTTATGGCTAGATACGAGCGAGTTGGTGGTTGAATCAAGAGGTAAAGCGGTAGTTGAGGCTTGATTTGTGTTCGTGGCATCGAGGTAAGTGTTTGGCCTAACTTTAGCTTGAGGGAATAGGTTTTGAGTCGTATGTGCTACTTGTTTTATCATGTTCAATGTATAGGTGAGGTGACGAGTACCTATATATTGTTTGTCAAGCATGCCCGTTAGTCGGTTTCGATGTATTACGTGTTTTTCTTCGATATTCATTGTGTTATGAAGTAGATTTCCTTTTGAAGTTATTCAATTGTTGAGAAATACTTGATAAAGGACATGTGGTAAGTTTTTTTCAGTTGAGGATTGTTTTTATTAAGTTATATACTTGGATGAGTTTGGTTATAGCTGAGTCCCTTGCCGGGACGGTAGTATTTCGCTTGTTGTTTCCCTTGCCGGGTTATTATGAATCATGTTTCCTGCTATGGATTTCCTTTCCAAGCTGTTATGTTGTTATTGTTTGGGTGAGGAAGAGTGTAAAGCACGAAGGGTGATGTCGTGTATTCATTGCATTCATTGCATTGTGAGGAAGAGAGTAAAAGCACGAAAGGTGATGCCGTGCCATTAATTTACATTTAAAAGCACGAAGGAACATGACGTGCCCTTTTATTTAGTTATTGCATTGTGAGGAAGAGAGTAAAATCACAAAGGGTGATGTCGTGTATTCATTGGATTCATTGCATTGTGAGGAAGAGAGTAAAAGCACGAAGGGTGATGTCGTGCCATTAATTTACATTTAAATGTACGAAGGAACATGACGTGCCCTTTTATTTATTTATTTCAATGTGAGGAAGAGAGTAAAAGCACGAAGGGTGATGCCGTGCCATGATTTTACATTTAAAAGCACGAAGGAACATGTCTCGCCCTTTTATTTATTTTTTGCATTGTGAGGACGAGAGTAAAAGCACGAAGGGTGATGTCGTGCCATTAATTTACATCTAAATGTACGAAGGAACATGACGTGCCCTTTTATTTATTTATTTCAATGTGAGGAAGAGAGTAAAAGCACGAAGGGTGATGCCGTGCCATGATTTTACATTTAAAAGCACGAAGGAACATGTCTCGCCCTTTTATTTATTTTTTGCATTGTGAGGACGAGAGTAAAAGCACGAAGGGTGATGTCGTGTACTTGTTTTGGTAAGGATGAGAGTAAAGCACGAAAGGTGATGCCATGTACATATTTGTTTGTGTTGTTACTTCCTGTTGACTTTACTCTTCTATATTTTTGCCTTGCTTAGTGATTCATTACTGTTCTCTCTTGTTTTCCTCATTATTTGTCCCATGTCTTGCCGTACTTAATTGTTTACTTCCTGTTATTTCCCTGTTATATATTGTAGGACTGTGCAGGTAATTTGTTGTCGTCGTGTCTAGTCTCGTCACCACTTCGACGAGGTTAGGCTCGGCACTTACTCGGTACATGGGGTCGGTTGTACTGATGCTACACCTGCACTTCTTTATGTTGTGAAGATTACGGGGCCGGACCCAGTGGACACTGATAGAGGGAGTATCCTTCAGACCGCACAGGCGACACCAAGGTAGTCCCGCAGACATTCGCGGGCCTTGGCGTCACCATCTATCTTTTCCTTTCTATCTTATTTGTATTTCCAGATAGTTGTACTTGTTCATTCCAGACTTTTGTTGTAGAAATCTTAGACTGTCCGTGAGATTTGTGACACGAGTTCTGGGGGGTTATGTACGGAAATCTCGTAATATTTATTACATTAAGTTGATAAACTCGTAGCTTCCGCAATCTTATTTATTTGTTCATACTTATTGTTTTCCATTTGATGTCATAAATAAAGAAAATAGTAAATTTAACCCAAAACGTTAGCTTGTCTAGCGGGTACAACGTTAGACGCCATCACGTCCTGAAGGTGGGATTTCGGGTCGTGACACAGAGAAAGAGAGAGAGGAAATTCTTATTGAATTTTGGGATGAATTACAATGGGGAAAAACCCTCTATTTATAGGGGAAAATTGACTTAGCCACCAAGTAACAAACCCTAGAATCTCTCTAGAATATAGTGATGTTTTATACGTCAATACCACACAAGAAGGGGGGTGATTTTTGTGGTGTCCAATTTTCGAGTGCAGTCTCTATAGAAGAACCTGGTTCTTCTTGGTGTTCCAACTTCTACTGTTTGCGGAAAAGTAATTGCAGAAATTAAAGAACACAGCAATTTTACGTGGAAAACACCTTTCTCAAAAGGTGAAAAAACCACGACCTACTTCCCAGTAGGATTTTCTCAAACTCTTCACTACAACTCTGAGCCAAACAGCATTTACAAAATAAACTGTTTTGTAAACCTAAGGATTAGCTCTAACCCTTTGTGGCAAACTAGCCTCTAGCTAATTGCGACAAACTTCAAGTTAAATCTAACTTGAACAATGTGTACCTATTACAATTGCTTCTAGATAAAGCTGAAAGATACAATATGAAATCACCTACTACAACCAACTAGACTCAAAAAGACAACAGATGGAACTGGATCTTCTAGCTGGTTCAAGTAGCTTTTGTGTCGCACAAGGATTCTGCTTGCAAAATTGCTTTGGTAATTTTGCTTTCAGTTCTTGTTTCACTTCTATCATTGTGCGATTAAATCTTCAGCAGGAATGCTTCAACATTTTATTGCGCCAGTAGTTGAGATGTTTTTTTTTAGTTCTAATGCAACTCTTCCTTGGTGGAAGATTTTGTGTTCATCTCAACTTCCTCGATTGTTTCTGTCCTTGCTGAATTTGAACTCTATCTTCTTATCACTTTTTAACCTTTTCGCTTTGGGAAACAACCTCTTAGTTCACAGATAATTCACAGATCATGTTTATCTCCTGTGCATGAACGCTTACCTAGTTCAACTGGGTAGGCATTTGTCAATCTTCAAAACCATGCAGTGACTTGGTACAACAAATTCTCCCTTTTTGATGATGACAAACTCTGTGCTTACCCATATACATACTTCAATCCAACATAGACACTTTGTAAGGTTTTTTTAAGCATTTATCATAGAGAAACCAGGTTCATTAGGTTATTAAATATCACAAAAATCTTTTGAAGCACACATCTTCCCCCTTTTGGCATCATCGAAAAGTTGCAAAATGATAAACTTACCGGAGTTATTAATAATTACTCATGGCCATTGAGGCAACTGCAGGTGCAAAGCATGATTAATCATCAAAAGAAACCAATCAAATGTAAGCTATTTAAGAAACTGAGACAGAATCAATAACCAAAAAGCAAATTCATTGATTAGATCATAGATCAAGCACCATACACAAAAGGAATTAAAACAGTCGCAACCATGAGCAGAACAACAAAAAACATAACAAGATAAAATCCCAAACTGGGCATTGAAGGGGTTTTGGTGGAACTGGACTCCTAAGGCTGGGAAAGGGAAGAGGAGGTTGTGGTCTTGGCTTGAAGAAGGGAGAGCATTTGTTGAAGAACACCCTCATTCTTCTCATTCTCTTTGGCTAATTCAGTTCTGAGAGCATCCTGCTCAGCTTCAACCTCAATAAGGCGAGATTTCAATCGAAGGATCTCCGCATCCTTTATCTCACCTTCCTGCACAAGTGACCTGACCTTGCTATTAACAGGCTATTTCCTGGATGAATCGGGTTCTTCCTCAGGAATATTAACAATATAATCACAGGTCAGCAGCGTATTCTTCCCAAAGAAGTCTTTAGCAGTAACCATTTTAGCTTTCTTCACTGGAACCTTGAAGTGGGAGAGCACAGCAATCAGAATAAATCTATATGGTATAGCATGTGCCTTGGCTCCATTCACAACTCTGTCCAAGAGTTGGATGATGAACGCAGGCCAATTGATCTTCTTACCCCTGTACAAGCATTCCATAAGTGTGAGGTCCATGTAGCTGGCAATGTGTGTTCGCTCTTGTCTTGGCAGCAGAAACTTGATCACAAACTCAAAGAACAGTTTGTGCTGAGGTCGCATCTCGCTCTTGAATACTGCGCTGGGCTCAGGTTCTTGTTCATTCTCACAGAATAACCTGGTGATGTTGAGAGTTGAGGCCAAACCATCCAGATTAGGCCATCTTTGCCTTGTATAATCATCATAACCCTCAGCAGGGATATTCAGTATCTCCCCCAACTCCTTTGCATCAAACGAGATTTCAACTCCTTGAACCCTGGTAGATACCCTGCCATCCTTGACAACTGCGTTGGCCATAAATTCAACCAACTCATTTCTAGCCAGCCTTCCTTCCAGGTGAAGAACCATGTCCTTCCACCCTTGCACATCCAGGGTATCCATCAGGAAAGTTATCCCTGATTCCTCAAGGTCTCTAACCAGCTTTCCTTTCAAGATAGTACGCTTGCCAAACATGGTGAGTTTGTCAGTCTCTTCACCAGACTTTTCCTCTTCTCCTCCACTCCATTCCTCATCATAAGCAATCTTGACTTTCTTTGACTCAGACCTGGTCCTATTTGCAATGGTTGAGGGTGTGGCAGACACAGATGTTGACTTCTTGGAAAAAGCCTTAGCTTTCTTGGGTTTAGGTGTCTCATCCACAACTGGAGCAGGCTGCTCCTCATGATGGACCAGGTCCATCGCATCGTCATCAACAGGAACAGCCTCAATAGGCTCTCCAACTTTTGCATTTCCCTTGGCAGCCTTCTTCTTTTTGCTCTCTCTCAGAGCTCTTTCCAAGTCTTCTTCTCCTTTCCTAACAGCACTTCTAGTAGCACGAATCTTTGGGGCAGGAGCATCAGCAGATAATGAAGCTTTCATCTTCTTCGGTGGAACTGGGGTATTAGCCTTCTTGGACTTTGGAGTTCTCTTCTTTTTGGGATTATAGGACTCCCCCAACTTCCTCAGCATCTCAGCCAACGTCCCCTCAATAGACGAACCAGGTTCATCTACTGATTGTTTTAGGCTCTCCAGACCTGCTACTGCTTCCCCAGAAATGCTTCCCCCTAAAGCTGTGACTCGTTCCTCATCAATCACAGGAGCGGGGCCACAAATAGCCAGAGTGGCACCGTCCTCCCCATATCCCCTTACTGAGCTCCCATCTCCCTCTCTCTCAAGGTTTATATTTTTACCAAGTTTTCTCCACCTATGCGGTACCTCTACATCCATAATCGACCCAACCAAAACAAATCTATTTTCAGCCATATTTGTTGCATACCCAACTTCAAGATTTCCCTGTTCAGTGTCAGATGAATCTGGTTCTTCATCCTCATTAGCGGATTTGAAGGATTCACTAGAGGATTCAGAATCTTGGACCTTGCTATCTTGAAGTATTTCTTCTAATAATTTGGCACGAGAACCAGAAGCAACTGATTTGCTGGCCAAAACTTTCACTCTACGTGCCCTGGGGGGATGAAGTAGGGTTAGGTGTAGGTTCAGGAGTAGGTTCAAGAACTGGAGGGTTTTGGGGGGTTGAAGATCTGGCTGGAGAATGTGAACTGTATACTAATGGAGAATTAGAACTAGAATTATCGTCCCCATAATCAGGGTTGGTGGAGGAAGATGAAGCAGGGGGTGGTGAAGACATTTTTGTGAAGAATTTTGAAGAGAATAAAGTTGATCAGTTTTGGTTTGAGAGGAATGAAGAACTAGGTTCGACGGTTATGATTTTTGAAGAGGGGAGGTAATGATGGCCTTTTAAAGATGTGGTCATTAATTGTACAACGGAAAATTTATTAGTCAAGTGGGAGTCTAATCGCTGTAGGAGTGTCATTGATTAGACAGTTAGGAATCCATAAATCTAGGCTAATTAAAATACGATGGGACTTCTTGAAACTGGTTCATTTTAGGATAAGTACAGAGAGTTTGAAATGAACCAAATATAGATATAGTCCTGCTCACGTGTGACCATAATTATTTCAATAAGTGTATGGATATGAGCATGTACCTTGTCAGTCAGATGAACCAGCAGTGATGAACCAGGTTCATCGTGTTAAAGTTTTTAATTTGCCTCAATTTATAAAGATAGAAAAACATCATTAGCAACCAGGGAATCATATTAATACATGGCAAGAGAGTATGGCAGTAAAGTCATGATACTAAGCAATGATTAGTCTGGTTAATTATCTATTTTAGTGTTTCTAGCCAAAAAACAATTCCATTTTTTTTTCATTTTTTTTTCATTTTTGTTTTTCCAATTAGGTGATCTTAATCATCCCTAACTCAAGCCCGTTTCTCTCAAAATGCTCCCTACTCAGTGCTTTGGTGAAGATATCTGCAATTTGCTATTAGTAGCACAAAATTCGATTGAGATCATTCCTTTTTCATAGTTATCCCTTAGGAAATGGTGTCTAACATCTATGTGCTTAGTTATTTTATGATGAATCGGGTTCTTCATCATAGTAATTGCACTAGTGTTGTCACAGAAAATAGGAATTCATCCAACCTCTATACCAAAGTCCATGAGTTATTGCTTGATCCATAGCAACTGAGCACAGCATGAGGCTGCAGCCACATATTCAGCCTCAGCAGTAGATAAGGCTACTGAATTTTGTTTCTTGGTGGCCCAAGACACAAGGCAAGATCCCAAAAAGCGAGCCATGCCTGAAGTACTTTTCCTGTCAACAAGAAAACCTGCATAATCTGCATCAGCATATCCTACAAGGTCGAAATTACTACATTTAGGATACCAAAGGCATAAATCAGTAGTGCCTTTCAGATATCTCATAATTCTCTTCACTTTAGTTAGATGGGACTCCTTTGGATTTGCCTGAAACCTAGCACACAGTCCTACACTGAACACAATATCAGGTCTGCTGGCAGTGAGATATAATAAAGACCCAATCATCCCTCTATATAGCTTCTGATCAACGGATGAACCAAGTTCATCCACATCTAATTTTGTAGTTGTGGCTATGGGGGTGTCAATTTCTTTTGAGTCTTCCATTTTAAATCTTTTGAGAAATTCCTTCACATATTTTTGTTGATGGATCATTGTTCCACTTGTGTTTTTCTTGATTTTCAAGACTAAAAAGAAGTTTAGCTCACCCATCATACTCATCTCAAACTCACTCCCCATAAGTTTAGCAAATTTCTTACTCAATTTTTCAGAGGTCGCCCCAAATATGATGTCATCTACATATATTTGCACAACCAGGAGATCCTTACCTTTTTCCTTTAAGAACAAGGTACTGTCAATTTTACCTCGTTTGTATCCATGTTCTAACAGGAATTTTTATAGTCATTCTACCAAGCTCTTGGTGCTTGTTTGAGTCCATACAAAGCCTTGTCAAGTTTGTATACATGGTCAAGTGACTCCTTACTTTCAAAACCTGGAGGCTATTTTACAAATACTTCTTCCTTTAGATAGCCATTGAGTAAAGCACTCTTTACATCCATATGATGGAGAGTGAATTCCATGTGTGCAGAAAATGCTATAAGAAGTCTGATTGCCTCCAATCTTGCCACAGGAGCAAAGGTCTCATAATAATCAATTACCTCTTCTTGATTATATCCTTGGACAACCAGTCTGGCCTTGTTTCTTGTAACAGTTCCATCCTCATCGAGTTTGTTCCTGAAGACCCACTTTGTGCCAATCACTGATCTGTCTAATGGTCTGGGTACCAAGTGCCATACTTGACTTCTTTCAAATTGATCCAGCTCTTCTTGCATGGCATTTACCCAGTCAGCATCATGTAAGGCTTCAGCAATGTTCTTTGGTTCAATCAAGGATAGAAAAGCATCAAACGCACACAGATTTTTCAAAGAGGATCTTGTTTTGATTTCGGATGTCAAATATGTTATGATGTTCTCAAGAGGGTGAGAACTCTAAAATATATGTGGTTTGAGCACCAATTTTTCACTCCTAGATGATCCCATGGTGTCTTGTTGTTGTGGAACAGGATTAGGGCCAAGGTCCACAGTAATTTGTTGTTGAATTCCCCCTGTCATCTTGCTTGGGGTAGTTGGACATGTTCCATCTTCCATATTTGTTTTAATTTGTTCAATGCTTCTGACCAGTCCAAGCTCCTCATCTTCTGTTCCTGTCTCTCAGAAAGAGTGTTAGTTTCCTCAAAAATAACATGCACACTCTCCTCTACACACATAGTTCTTTTATTATATACTTTATAAGCTTTGCTATGTGATGAATATCCCAAGAATACTCCCTCATCACTTCTGGGATCAAATTTACCTGGGGAATCTTTGACATTGTTGTGCACAAAGCACTTGCATCCGAAAGCCCTAAGGTGGGATATGTTGGGATTTCTCCCTTTAAGTAATTCATAAGGAGTTTTCTCTACCAGTGGCCTGGTCATGCATTTATTTATTATGTAGCATGCAGTGTTTATTGCTTCTGCCGAGAAGCTGTGGGGTAGTTTGCTAGAAAGAAGCATGGTTCTAGCCATGTCTTAAAGAGTTCTGTTCTTTCTTTCAACAACCCCCTTTTGCTGTGGGGTTCTAGGGGCAGAAAAGTTGTGATTAATACCATGTTTATCACAAAACTCAGCAAACTTTGCATTCTCAAATTCAGTACCATGATGAGATATTATTGATGCTAGTTGATTTCCTAACTGTTTTTGAGTTTTTCTAATAAATGAGGTGAACATATCAAATGCTTCATCTTTAGATGTCAAAAATAAGGTCCAAGTGAACCTTGAGTAATCATCAACTAGCACCATTACATATTTCTTACCACCTCTGCTCAGAGTTCTCATAGGACCACATAAGTCCATATGAACCAGTTCCAACGTCCTGGTGGTACTGACCATTTTCTTGCTTTTGAATGAGGATCTTACCTGCTTCCCCCTTGCACATGCCTCACAAACTTTGTCTTCCTTGAACTTAATGTTAGGAAGCCCTACCACTAAGTCCTTAGAAACTAATTTGTTAAGCTGATTCAGACTCGCGTGACGAAGTCTTTTGTGCCAAATGAGGGGATCATTGTCCAACACACTTAAGCAAGTGAGTTCATTTTCAGACAGTGTGGACAAGTCTATGACATAGATGTTATTCATTCTTTTTCCCTGCAAAAACAATCTTGTCAGTAAGCAGGTTAATCACAAAACATTTTGTGGAAGTGAAAGCAACCAGGTTACCTCTGTCACACAATTGTGACACACTGATCAAGCTATATTTCAAGCCATATATCAAGTACACATATTCAATGGAACGTGTGTCATCCTTACCTACTTTACCAACCCCTATAATTTCACCTTTATTTCCATTTCCAAAGGAGACATTTCCTCCTTTGAGGTTTTCAAGTGAAAGGAACTGTTCCTTGTTCCCTGTCATATGTTTTGAGCAGCCACTATCCAAGTACCAAATTTGGCTGCTTCCTCTCACTTGAACCTACAAAAAGAAATCAGGGGTTAGTCTTAAGAACCCAAACTAGTTTGGGTCCTTTTCTATGAGAGAAAGGATGAATTAAGCTTTTTCTGGCCCAATTTGGTAACTAGTTTTTCTTTTTAACAAAACTCTCATTTCTTTGACTGGCCTGCTCTTTTGCAATACACTAAATTTTGTAATGACCAGTCTTACCACAGTGGGTGCAAATTTTATTCTCAGGGAGAGTCAGATACTTGCTTTTGGGATCCCACTTGGGCAGTTGACTCCCAAAGCCAAGTCCTCTCCGGTTGCTAATATGATTTTCTTGAAGCCATGTCAAGGCATCAGAGGATTTATTCCATTTACAAGTTCGATCTAACTCATGTTTGACTTTACCAAGTTCTTCTTTAAGTGTCCTTATTTGTTCATCCTTGGTATACATCTTATCTTTTAGTTTTCCCATATTTTCTTCTAACATGGTATGAGAATGATCAACAATATTTTTACTGGATCCTATCTTTAACTTTAAATTTTCAGATTTTAGCTCTAGAATCTCAGTTTCAAGTGGATGAACCTGGTTCATCAGGACAGTGTTTTTCTTTTCAGATTCACTTACTCTGATTTCCAGGTTCATGCATTTTACTTTTAGCATTGCACATTCTTTAGAGAGTTTTTCTTTCTCGTTGGTTGTTTCTTCAGAATCATCCATGAAATCCAGAAGCAACTCAGAGAGTTTCTCTTTAGATAGGAACTTTATTTTGTTTTTAAGATGGGAGTGTCACGACCCAAAATCCCACCTTCAGGCCGTGATGGCGCCTAACGTTGAACCCGCTAGACAAGCCAACTTTTGAACCAAATAAACTCATTAACAACTAAAATAAACAAGATAACTAAGGCATCGATGGTCAACAATATGAAGGTTAACTAAATTCAAAATAATATAGCAACTTCGTAATAAAACCCATATACATATTCCAGAACTGGTGTCACATACTCACGAACTGTCTATGAGATTACTGAATACAATGGTCTGAAAATAAGTACATATGACTGTCTCTGAAACTATGAAATAAGACAGAGCTGAAAGAGAAGGGTAGAAGTTGACGCCAAGGCCCACAAACATCTGCGGGTCTACCTCGAGGTCTCCTGAGTGAACTGGTGGAATGCTCCCTCCGTCAGTGCCCACCGGGTCCGGCTGCGAAGTCTGCACAATATAAAGAAGTGCAGGTGTAGCATCAGTACAACCGACCCCATGTACTGAGTAAGTGTTGAGCCTAACCTCGGCGAAGTAGTGACGAGGCTAGGACCGACAACATTATATGTACCTGTGCAATTCTACATAATAACAGGAAAATATCGACGGAAATAAACAAGTAAAAACAGATACGGGGAGAACATGCTGGGGGAAAAAGGGGCAACGAATACTAGCGCAGTAGAACAGGGTGATAACTGAAAAGTGAAAGTAAAAGCAGGAATTTCACATCTCAGAACAGGTAATGAACAACAACAGGCACGGCATGTCCCCTCGTGCGTAGTATCACAATCACTCGGCACGGAATGTCCCCTCGTGCATAAATAACAACCACTCGGCACGGAATGTCCCCTCGTGCAATAAATAATAAACAATCGGCACGGCATGTCCCCTCGTGCGATAAATAATAAACAATCGGCACGGCATGTCCCCTCGTGCGATAAATAATAAACAATCAGCATGGCATGTTCCCTCGTGCGATAAATAACAAGAAATCAGCATGGCATGTCCCCTCGTGCGATAAATAATAAACAATCAGCACGGCATGTCCCCTCGTGCGATAAATAATAAGCAATTAGCACGGCATGTCCCCTCGTGCGATAAATAATAAGCAATAAGCACGGCATGTCCCCTCGTGCGATAAATAATAAGCAATAAGCACGGCATGTCCCCTCGTGCGATCAGTAATAAACAAACAATAATATAATGCGAAAACTAACAATAAGAAATCTCAAGTGTACAGAAATACTAAACCAAATTCTATCGTTCCGGCAAGGGATTAAGCTATAACCAAACTCGCTTAGAAATACAATTTCAACAGTAAAAGCCTCAACTGAACAATTAATCAATAATTTCCACGTCATGAAACAACATCAATGTATCACTCCTAAATCACCAATTATTCATAGTACAGAGAATATCAAGAACACGGTACAATTCATCACAATTGACTCACGGGCATGCTTGACCGCAACATATAGGCACTCGTCACCTCGCCTATACGTTGGACATGAATTACACATAGCAAACAAGACTCTATACCTATTCCCTCAAGCGAAGGTTAGGCCAAACACTTACCTCGGCTCCAAAGTGCAAGTCAAGCCTCAATCACAGCCTTTCCTCTCGAATCCAACTCTGAATCGATAATATCTAGACATAATTGATTTATTAACATCAATAATTACTCAATAAACCAATTCCAGAGCCTAATTATATATTTTCTATCATTCTTCCAAAAAGACTAAAATTCGACCCCGGGCCCGCACGCTTGAATCCCGAAAATTCTCGAAGGAATCACTCACCCATAGCCTAAGGATCATAAATATGAAGTTTCTACTTGAATTCATAGCATTAAACAGACAATACGCAAAATTTCTCAAGAACCCTAAATTTACTACCCAATTCTTGATTTTTCATTAATTTAGTAGTAAACCCTTATTAATAATTCATGCATGAAACTAGTATTAGGAAGGAATTAACTTACCTTAACAGTAGCTAGGTCGTGGTGTGTTCTTCCCAAGCTCACAAGTCTCTAATGGAGTTTTTGGTATGAAGGGAATGAAGAAATCCCGAGTTTTTGCATTTAAATACAGTCTGGCCTACAGGGGTTCCGCACCTGCGGCCTTGGGATCGCACATGCGGTCTCGCACCGGCGAGAAAAGGATCGCACCTGCGGAAAATGGCAAGGTAGGCTGGGGTCGCACCTGCGGAGCTGGAGACCGCACTTGCGGCTCCGCTCCTGCGAAAAAGGAACCGCACCTGCTGAACCTCTGCACCTGCGAGGCTGGGACCGCAAGAGCGATCCCACACCTGCGGCTGGGCAACCGCACCTGCAGTCAAACCAGCAACAGCTGCACCAGCAGTTGTTCTAGCTGGTTTTTAGCCCCGTTGGGTGTCCGAAAGGCACCTGGGCCCACCCGATCCCCCGTCCAAATATACCAACAAGTCCTAAATCATAATACGGACTCACTCAATTCTATAACAATGCGCCGGACCGACCTATACAACTCGGAATGACATCAAATTTTGCAGACAAGTCACAATTGATATAACGGGACTATTCCCGGTCTCGGAATCACATTCGGACCTCGATAACATAAAATCACGTTCCAAACCAAATCTCAAATTTAAAGAAATCCTTATAACTTCATTAATTTCCCATATTTGATCCGAAATACGTCAAATCAAGTCTGTTCCTTACCAAATTTCACAGATAACTCAAATAACACATATTGAACCTGTTCCGGGCTCCGGTACCATAATACGGGCCCGGCAACACAGGTTTCACATCGAGGTTCATTGTCATAAGCCTTTATTATTTCCAGAAAATAATTTTCTTTAAAAATTCATTTCTCGGACTTGGGTCCTCGGAATTCGATTCCGGGCATACGCCCAAGTCCCATATTTTCCTACGGACCCTCCGAGACCGTCAAATCACGGATCCGGGTCCGGGTCCGTTTACCAAAAATGTTGACCAAAGTCAACTTTTTTCAATTAATTATCATAAATTCAACTCTTTATCAAGTTTCCACATAAAGGCTTCCCGGCTATTCTTCTGGCTAGGCGCCCTGGCTGCGCACGCACATCGAGGTAAGATTAACGGAGGATTTTGGCACCTCGGAACACAGTCATAATCAAATTTACATAGGATGACCTTTTGGGTCATCACAATCTCCACCTCTAAAACAAACGTTCGTCCTCGAACGGACATAGAAAGGTACCTGAATCGGGGAAAAGGTGGGGATATCGGCTCCGCATATCGGACTCGGACTCTCAAGTAGCTGCCTCAACAGGCTGACCCCTCCACTGAACACGAACCAAAGGATAACTCTTCGATCTCAACCGTCTTACCTGCCGGTCTAATATAGCTACCGGCTCCTCCTCGTAAGACAAATCCTTGTCCAACTGGACACCGCTGAAGTCAAGTACATGAGATG
This sequence comes from Nicotiana undulata, assembly GCA_005239495.1. Taxonomy (NCBI): domain Eukaryota; kingdom Viridiplantae; phylum Streptophyta; class Magnoliopsida; order Solanales; family Solanaceae; genus Nicotiana; species Nicotiana undulata. The sequence goes on from MDKH01163527.1 coordinate 13,718, forward strand.
GATCCGCAATATACCTCCAGAGCATAGACACGTGGAATACCGGATGCACAGCTGACAAACTAGGCGGCAAGGCAAGTCGGTAGGCCGCCTCTCCTACCTTATCCAATATCTCAAATGGACCAATGTACCTAGGGCTCAACTTGCCCTTCTTCCCGAACCTCATCACGCCCTTCATAGGCAACACTCGAAGAAACACCCGGTCTCCTATCATGAAAGCCAAATCTCGAACTCTGCGACCTGCATAACTCTTCTACCTGGGCTGAGTTGTACGAAGTCTATCCTGAATAATCTTCACCTTATCCAAGGCATCCTGGACTAACTCAGAACCCAACAATCTAGCCTCTCCTGGATCAAACCATCCAGCTGGAGACCGACACCATCTACCATGCAACGCCTCATATAGATCCATTTGAATGCTCGACTGATAGCTGTTGTTGTAGGCAAACTCAGCTAAAGACAAGAAATGGTCCCATGAACCACCAAAGTCAATAATACAAGCCCGCAACATATCCTCCAAAATCTGAATAGTCCGCTCGGACTAACCGTCCATCTGAGGATGGAATGATGTGCTCAAATCAATTTGTGTACCCAACTCTCGCTGAAATACTCTCCAGAAATGGGAGGTAAACTGAGTACCTCTGTCTGATATAATGGACAAGGGCACACCATGCAATCGAACAATCTCTCTCATATATATCTTTGCCAACTTCTCCGCTAAATATGAAATTGATACCGGAATGAAGTGCGTTGACTTGGTCAGCCTATCCACCACAACCCAAACCGCATCAAACATCCTCTGAGTCCGTGGGAGTCCAACTACAAAGTCCATGGTGACACGCTCCCACTTCCACTCAGGAAGCTGAATCTGCTGCATCACACCACCGGGTCTCTGGTGCTCATACTTAACCTGCTGACAATTCAAGCACCAAGCTACATAAGCTACAATATCCTTCTTCATCCTCCGCCACCAATAGTGTTGCCGCAAGTCCTGGTACATCTTTGCGGCGCCCAGATGAATGGAATACCGGGAACTATGGGCCTCCTGAAGTATCAACTCACGAATACCATCAACATCAGGTACACAAATACGGCCCTGCATTCGCAGAACTCCCTCATCATCAACCGTAACCTTCTTGGCACCTCCGTGTCGGACAGTATCTCTAAGAACACATAAATGACAATCATCATACTGCCTGGCCCGAATACGGTCATAAAATGAAGAACGGGCCACGGTATGGGCCAACACACTTCTAGTCTCATAGACCTCCAACCTCACAAATCGGTTGGCTAAAGCCTGAACATCCAACGCAAGAGGTCTCTCCTCGACTGATAAATAAGCTAGACTGCCCATATTGACTGACTTCCGGCTCAAAGCATCGGCCACCACATTGGCCTTCCCCGGATGATAAAGAATGGTAATATCATAATCCTTCAGTAACTCTAACCACCTTCTCTGCCTCATGTTCAACTCCTTTTGCCTGAATAGATATTGTAAACTCTTATGATCCGTAAACACCTCACAAGGCACACCATACAATATGCCTCCAGATCTTCAATGCATGAACAATAGTTGCAAGCTCCAAATCATGAACGGGATAGTTCTTCTCATGAATCTTCAACTGACGAGAATCATAGGCTATAACTTTGCCATTCTGCATCAACACTGCACCAAGCCCAACCCGTGACGCATCACAATACACGGTATACGGTCCTGAACCAGTGGGAAAAACTAACACTGGTGTTGTGGTCAAGGCCATCTTGAGATTCTGAAAGCTCGCCTCCCACTCATCTGACCACCTGAACTGGGTACACTTCTGGGTCAACCTGGTCATCGGGGTTGCGATAGGTGAAAATCCCTTCACAAATCGGCGATAATAACCTGGTAAGCCCAAGAAACTCCGAATCTCTGTAGCTGAAGTGGGCCTAGGCCAATGTCTGACTGCCGAAATCTTCTTGGGATCCACCTGAATACCCTCTGACGAAACCACATGGCCTAGAAATGCAACTGAACTCAACCAAAACTCACACTTGGAGAATTTGGCATACAACTGACTATCCCTAAGAGTCTGGAGGACGACTCTAAGGTGCTGCTCATGCTCCTCTCGGCTGCGAGAGTATATCAATATATCGTCAATGAAAACAACAACGAACGATTCCAAATAAGGCTTGAACACTCGGTTCATCAACTCCATAAAAGCAGCGGGGGCATTTGTCAACCCGAATGACATCACCAAAAACTCATAATGCCCATAACGAGTGTGAAAGGCTGTCTTAGGAACATCTGAAGCCCTAATCCTCAGCTGATGGTAACCAGATCTCAAGTCTATCTTGGAAAACACTGTAGCACCCTGAAGCTGGTGAAATAGATCATCAATCCTCGGCAGAGGATACTTATTCTTGATAGTAACCTTATTCAGCTACCGGTAGTCAATACACATCCTCATTGAGCCATATTTCTTCTTGACAAACAACAGTGGGGCACCCCAAGGAGAAACACTAGGCCTAATGAAGCCTTTATCCAACAAATCCTGCAACTCTGGCGGGGCCATACAATACGGCGGAATAGAAATGGGCTGAAAGCCCTGAGCCACCTCGATACAAAAGTCAATATCCCTGTCGGGTGGCATACCCGGCAGATCAGCAGGGAAAACCTCTGGGAACTCACGAACCACAGGTACAGACTCCATAGAAGGAATCTCAGCACTAGAATCACGAACATAGGCCAAATAGGCCAAACAACCCTTCTCGACCATACGCCGAGCCTTCATATAAGAAACAACTCTGCCAGAAGAATGACTAGGAGACCCTCTCCACTCCAAACGAGGTACTCCTAGTAATGCTAAGGTCACTGTCTTGGCATGACAATCCAGAATAGCATGATAGGGAGATAGTCAATCCATCCCCAATATAACATCAAAGTCCACTATATCAAGAAGCAAAAGATCAACCTGAGTCTCCATACCACCAATAACTACTAAGCAAGCACGGTAGACTCAATCTACCACAATAGAATCACCCACCGGGGTAGACACATATACAGGAGCACTAAGGGAATCACGGGACATGCTCAAATAAGGGGCAAAATATGAAGACACATAAGAGAAAGTAGAACCCGGATCGAATAATACAGAAGCATCTCGACTGCAAACTGATACCGTACCTGTGATAACTGCGTCAGAGGCCTCAGCCTCAGGCCTGGTCGGTATAGCATAGCATCGGGGCGGAGCCCCTCCAACCTGCACATCTCTCGGTCTACCTGCTACGGGTTGACCCCTACCTCTAAATATATTCCTCTATTGTTGACTATTATTTAAAATGACCCCTCGTTATACTATCGGTTCAAAAGAACGACCTACCGTGATACTATTGATCAAAACTGCCCTCATGTTAATGAAGATGCCACATGGCAGCCATTTGGTCCATCCGAGTTTATTTTTTTACAGTTACCCGAATTAATACCCGGTACCCGCATTCAAAAAAGCAAACCTTAAACATATTGCTTTCTTCTTTCTTTCCTTCTCTTCTCCGCGATCCAAACCCTCCATCAATGGAAGCCTGTTTTCATTGGTAGCCGAAACAAAGTTCCAAATAAGGTAAAGAAGAGATCTACAAAAGTCTAATCTATGAAATATGAGTAATGAGAACCGACCAATTATACTTGGTTTGGATAGAGGATATCACCAATAAAAAATTAAGCAGTAACATATTGATAACCTGTGATTTCTACATACATATCTTACCCAGTATATTCTCTGATTTAATGCCTAAAAGTTTGTTTTATATATTCCATTTGTTTATAGTTTCTTTTAGAAATGCATGAATATTACAAAGAGAAACAACCACGAAACTCAAGAACAAAGCATCATTTTTGCAGAGATATCTCTCTGCATTTTCATCTGCTCGTGCAAGTTCCCTTGTATAAATGGGGTAAAGACTTAAGGGGAAATGGGAAGAAGCTGCCAAAATAAATTGAATTTCATGAAAAGAAAGAGAAAGAAGGAAAAAATATTTTTAGGGTTTAATTTTTGGATCGGGTACCGGGTATTGGGTCGGGTTAGTGTAAAAGATAAACTCCCGATGGACCAAATGGCTTAAATGGCTGCCACGTGGTACCACCGTTAACTTGAAGGCATTTTTATCAACAGTATCACGGGTTTTGGTAATCCTGTTTGATTCCTTTTGTCATGACCTTCGATTTATGTTGTAGGTTAAAGGGTAGTCGAGCGATTTCCCTTTTTGTCCCGGTTTACCTTTTTGTACCGACGAGTATGATAGTGCTTTGTCTAGCAATGCTAGCGATTTATGTTGTGTTTCACACTTTTGCATAATATTTGTGTTATTGTTTTTCCATTTATTTGTTGTCTCTCACGTTACTGGTATTATCTTTTCGGGTTTTGTTGTCACAGTTATTGTCTCTGAGCCGAGGGTCTCCCGGAAACAGACTCTCTCCCGCCTCTGGGTAGGGGTAAGGTCTGTGTTCACTCTACCCTCCCCAGACTCCACTGATGAGATTTTACTAGGTTGATGTTTGTTGTTGTTGTCATGACCTTCGAGAGTCTATTATACCCTTTGTGATGGTATTGTCACTTCACTTTGTGATGGCAATTTTAGAATTGAAAGGCAACACTACATATATGGAGACCCACCACATTTCTCTTTGTAAGTTCGCTTTAGGGTATATTCTTTTTATTGTTATGTTTGGAATTGAAACTGGGGTCTTTTGGGCTGCATAGTTTATATAGTTTTTTTGGTATCTCTCTTTGTTGATTTTTTATTTTAAAAAGGTTGTGCCCGTTCGAGATTTAGTTTTTTAGCGCTGGTAACCACTTCAGTCCCGGGGTTCTGATCGAATCCGCTATAGGGAAGAATGTAATCACGGAAAATTAAATTAATGATATCAGTTATTATAAAAGCACACGGGTTGGAACATAAAATATTGAAATATCCATTTGGATTAGATGGCATATATAACGACTGATATGTTTGCCCATTCTATCCATTATTTTCAGCTTTATTTTGCTTGGCACTTGGTCAGGGAGTTGTTTGGTGCTTTTATTAGAATATTAAAATAATTTTCTAGGGTTCATTGTCATTTCTTCAATTATTTTTGGTAATTAAAGATAAATTATATAGTATGTTAGGTTGGCTATCATCGTTGTGGAAGCAGCGACTTGTAAAAGAAATGACAATAGGGAGGCACAATGAAGAAAAACCTAGATACATTTTAAGAAATTAACAACATAAATAATGGTAGTATCATATAGTATTTGCAGTTTGACGTTAAGCTCTCCATTTAACTCGTGGCTACCTGAATAATTTTTCATATTAGCATAAAATATATACTTAGATAATAAATAGAGTTACTGACCGGTGGTCGATTGTAAGCACATACTAGATATTGTAAAGCTTGTGTCATTTCCTCATGGATTTTGTGCAATATTTGAGATGTTTTCACCGACAATCTTTTATATATATATAGTGGTAGGGTTGCTGTGATTATGATCAAATATTTCTACTATATCTAGTATGGGCTGCCCATAATTGAGGTTTACGTCTCTTTTCATTCCAAATTTGTATGGATATTACACACTCTAGCAGACTCAATTGTATATCCAGATTCAGTTAAAGGATTAATCAAAATGAGAAAAAGAATAGAATCTACGCTCTCCTCCAACTATCTTGGTTTTGCCCATGTATGTTATCACTATATATGGTAATTTGAAATATCAAGAATGTTACTATATGTTAGCTTTAAATAAAACCGAAAAATTTACCACATGAGGGCTGAAGTCAGCATATAATTGGCATGCATGCATATGGTTTTATCTGTTTACCAAATTCATGGAAATAAAGTACTATAAAGTTAAAAGTCGAGCTTAGGGATGTAACGAGAGAGAGCATACAATCAAATATAAGAAAAATAAAATAAGGCTTACATGTAGTTGTTTCGAACTGAATTTATGCTTTTGTTTAACTGCAAAGGTGCCAGAAACTTTGAGCTTTCATATATCAGCGACATGAATGTTATTTTGTGGATTGAGGTATTTGTTTGGAAAAGCTATTTTTCCTAATTCTATGTTTTTGTGTTTAATTGTCAAGGATAGATATATAGGAGATTGCATTTTCATTTTGCTTTTTCTTGTTACTTGTAATTAATCTTCACTTCTTCCCTATACAACAATAATATGTCCTAGTCCTAGATCAAGAGTTTGCATTTTTCAAAGCATGCCTATTGGGCCCGTGCAAGCTCATTGTTGTTGGCTGTTGCATTATGCATGCTTTATAGCAAGTAGAAATGTTTGGCTATCTCATCAAAATATGTATAATAATCTTATCAATAGTAGCTATTTCAATCATATTAATTGATATTTAACAGATTTGACATGAATACTTCTCATTCTTTGTAAATAGTTATTAATATAACTATTTATCCATATTATCTTACTCTCTCTGTGAATATTTTTCTACTTGGGGAATCAAATAAGGTTTCTCTTAACCATGTTTTTCGCAAATAATATTTGAATTTTTTGAATTGTTAAATTGACTTGTACAACTTCTTGTAGCTTCTTAAATTTTATTTCAATAATGTTCAAGAATTTATGTCCAAATTTAAACAAGGATTTAATTAATTTGGCCATCGTACTCCGAAAGGTTCAAACAAATTGAAATAGGAGTACCGAATAACCAAAAAATAAAATCGAAAAGAAAAAAGTCCGAAACCGAACCAAATTTACTTTGGCTCGAATTGGATGGTATCTTGTTTTAAATCAAACACTGAAAACAGAAACAAAATAATGCAAAAGCAAACCAAAAAAACGGTATGCACCCAAACAAGTTAGGGTCGGAATGTGAATTCTTACTAATCACATTAAATTTCATCTCATGCCATGAATCAACACTATGATGCAAATGCTTTATTTCTTTTTCCTGGGATACCCATAGTCCCAACATTGGAGCTATAAAAATCCTTCGTGGGGAGCGCTTCCCCCGAATAGGGCCTTACGCGGCGCGAATCCGGATATAGTCGGGCTCCAATGCGAGTACCGAACACCGGGTGGGAAACCAAAGAAAACATTGGAGCTATAGGTGGATTATGCTATTGAATAGAAAAATTGTTACAAAATGCATTGGAACGCATGAGACCATATCTTGCTACAGGTAACATATAGTAATCCTAACAAAGAGACCATACACTAATTAAAAAAAGAAAGATGTATGTTCTCCCAACTCTAATGTAAGGAAATGAAGCTGTTACATCTAAAAGCTTCCTGACTTGAGTAGGTAATTCAGTGAAGCTATTGAAGAATAGATAATGTTGCATCTCAAATCCACTACTGAAGGAGAATCAAGAAAGATGCCATGGATATAAACAATAAGAAAATTAACTTTTTTTACAAGTTTGTTGAAATTGCAGCCATCTCTATCCAAATGGCTTGTTCATTTCTACATCTCTCAATTCTATTCGATATTTTAACACAGATTTCTGAGCTAAAAAGACCAAAAACCTGAAGTACAAATTAGCCTGACCAGTGAGCATCACTTCAGATGAAAATGGCATTATACATTTTGCAGAACATTTTACCAACACGTGCACACACATAGGAGTCCTTTCCTGGGCAAAGTTACAACAGGTCTTCACCTATCATCTGCAAGACACTTCAAGAAATCAAAACCAGGTGGCACTCGCCACATTGTTTCGAATAGTTTTAGCATAAACAGCGGTAACTCGGTAGAAGGCTTCAAAGATGAAGACCTAGGACCAAAGAAGGCTTAATGCGTAAATCATCTTTCACATTACATCTTTGTGCCTTTTTCTGTGTTCCCCAACTGTTTTTGGAGTTGAAGACAGAGTGCTGACACATCACAAAGCAACTTCTGGTATTGGCATACAGGTAATGCCTCATGAGATATTTGACTGGGGTGCACTAGTAAATTTTGGAGTTGCATACATAGCATCGATGCCTTTCCATCATTTTCACATGATTTAGCAATTAACTGAAGCAGTGTACAGCTTTGCTCCGGAGGAGCAGGTAACTGTGGTGGAACGGGGGGAACAAGGAAAGGATGTTGGAGTAGTTGAGGAATCCTCCATCTTTCATTTCGGTCCCATGCTAGACACTTCTTCATAAGATCAAGCAGCCAGGGGTTGGACAAAGGTTCATATGTGATTTCATGGTTTGGATCTGTTATAACTTTGAATTTCGCCCAGAAAGTTTTGTATTCTGCAAAGGGTGTTCTCCCATAAACCATTTGGTAAAGGATACATCCTAACGACCAGATATCTGAGGGCCGACCACACTTAATGGTATTGCCATTTGCATCTGTCTCATTACACATAAAGGCTTCAGGGGACATGTAGCTTAAAGTACCCACCTGTATAAGAATTAACATCCACTAAGAAAGCAAGGATGAAGTTGACATTGCTGATAACCATATTTTATCTTCCTTTTGGAAGTACACTTATTTCTTTTAGCTGCCGGGGTGAGGCAATCAGATGCATTCCATGTAAATCATAAAGCAAAAGAGTGAAATACCTGCGAATCACGTTGGATGTTGGTTGTGTCACTCATTATAGCCTTCGCTATACCAAAATCAATCAGCTTTAGTGAGCCTCTGACAAGAAGGAAATTGGCTGGCTTTAGGTCCGAGTGGACTATCCGTTCCTCATGTATGGTGTTAACAGCAAGAAGTATTTGCTGCAAAGTATGTTCAGAACTTTTGAGTGCAATTCAAAAATAGCAAATTTTTACCAGATTCACAAAACCACATAATGTACTACATACAACAGTAGAAAATGAGAATAAGTTGGTCTTACTTTGAATTATAAGCTTTTGTTGAGGGCAGAACTTTAGAAAACAAGGACAACAACAACAACAACAACAATAATAATAATAATAACAATGAATGGGCTAGGTATAGAGGAGGGTATTGAAAGATTTTCTTTCAGCACCAAAAAAAACCATAAACCAAAAAGGTTTGCAGGTTGAGATAGAAAAAGCGATAATCTCAATTTTTTGAAAAGCAACTGACAAAAGTTCCTTTGTTCTGTTGTTTATAGCATTTGCTTATGACATACAGGAACAGACTCCCAAATTGGACTGTTTTTGCCCTAGGTCTGTCTCTAGGTTTGTGAATTTAAGTTGAATATGGAATTGCATACACCGTAAAATTGATAGAACAGAGTAAATGGGGAAAGGATCAACTTTCCACCATTCATTTTGAAGGAGTGCTAAAGAACGTTGAGGTTCAAGAGCTCATCAAGACATAATACTGAGGATGGTCATCGAAAGCACATTCCCAATAAGACAACTTGGAACAGTATTTTATCTTGGCCAAAAGCCGAGAAAGGTATTTTGGATCCCGTCAGCTTTGACCTTCATGAATATATGCTAAAAACTCTGTTAGCCAAGAACAGCGCGTAAAAGGTATTAGCAAATGAGTCGACTTACCCCTCTGAGATTGCTACATCTTTCTAACGAGGCCCTAGAATCCCGTGTCCTCCTAAAATGCACATTTATATCAATATGCAGGCATGAGATGTGAATGCTAAAATGTTATAGATCTTTAAAAGCGTAAGATGAATTACAGATTGGGCAACTTGAATTGCACACCAACCGAACGATAGCTGTAATCCTAATTGTTCCGGAATTAAATACTTAAACTGGAAGTACCATAATGATGTATATTGAAGTCAAACATAAATTAATATTGGCTTAACACATATTTTACCACTCCACAGAAATTCCTTTTACACACCTTTTCTTTGCAAGCATCCGTTTACACCTTAATTTGTAAGATACTAAGATTCGTGTCTAAAATCCTCTGAACAGCCTACGATCACTTTCTTCTCGAAAATCCACAACAGGCACCACTCACGGCTCAATGTGTCATAAAGTAAAAAGAAAAGGCATATTTAAAAAGCAAACAGCCAATTGCTTGGCAAAAATTTCCCCTTTATTTCTCTTTTTCCATCCTCCATTTCCAACCAACACAGGCAAGCTGATGTTATCCATTCCTAGTTTTCAGTTTTCATTGTCCAACACCTTCAATCGCCCTTACCCAAATCCTAAAAAAAGAAAAGAAAGAGGAGACAAACAAACTAAGAAAAGTGGACAGGCCATTAATGCACATTGATTCGCTGCTAGGTGGTTTTTCCCCCAGAATAGCCCACATTACCAAGTCAGTAGAGCTTTATTCCATATCCCCTGTCAATTTACTTCCATGCATAGACCCCAAAGGCCTAAACATTTTTCAAACACAGCAAAGCTGTATTGTCGACAAAACTCTGTTTCAAAGTCCAACGACGCAAAATTTCAGACTGAAAATCCCTTCTCTTTACAGCTAATATGGATGGCGGAAAATGTTCTCCTGCGTCACCAGTTCATCTCTGAATCACAATGCTCAAATGAATTGCAGCTTCAAACACATGGCAAGAAATTAAAGAAAGACGACCAGGAAGAAGAAGAAGATAGCACGTTCCAGGATAAACAAATTTACTTTTGGCAAATTTCTGATGTGTGATTATAAAAGAGTTTATTTAATAGTGATGAAAAAAGTGAATATGATAACAAGATGATGCTTTCTCTTCAAGGAAACTTAAGTGAGATTATTAGGGTTTATTAAGTAGTGATGAAGAAGAGACTATTCTGTAGCATCATCTTCCTTCCTTGCCACCCTTCTCCGGCTGGTATTTTGATGCAATGTAACTGAATTTGATGAAACTAGTCAATCTAGGAGCTAAAGCTCGAAGAAGGTGTTAGCTAAGTCAAACAGAAATGCGAGAAGATAGCTTGCTAGGAAGAGAATTTAGAAAGAAGAGATTGTATTAACTTTCAAAAGTGTCATTCTATTACAATTCATCCATCTATATAGTTCTTAGCTGAAGATTCTAGAAGTAGCTATTGATTACAACTTGTAACTAACTTTTAACTAACTTCTAACTACCCTAACTAACTGTAACCAACTCGCCATGTCAGCTACCAGTTAGGATAATTCTGTTACTCTGTTTCTTCTTCTTAACTGATCAGCTTCTTCTTCTTGCTGCTTTGATCCTCATCCTGTAAACTTGTATCAATACCCTCCCCTAAAAGAGAATCCTTGACCTCAAGGATTAAAGGTGGGGAACCTTGTTTGAAGCTCCTGCAAATATTCCCAAGTAGCAGAGTCAGCATCTAATCCTGCCCATTTGATTTTGACTTGACACACATCCTTATTTCCCCGTTTAACTAATCTCCTTTCCAATATCGCTTCTGGTTGAGGACAATGAGGACTAGATAAATGAAGTATGGGAGGATGATTGATAATAGTAGGTACTTCATGACACCTCTTTAATTGTGAAACATGGAAACTTGGATGAATAAGGACATCAGCAGGCATAAGTAATCTGTAGGCTACTGAACCAATCTTTGCGGCAATAGGATAAGGTCCATAATACTTAGCAGCTAGCTTATTGAAAGGTCTTGCAGCTACTGAGATTTGCCTATAAGGTTGCAGCTTAAGATACACCCATTCTCCTACTTCAAATGATCTTTCAGACCTGTGTTGGTTAGCAGTATCCCCCATCCTCTCTGAGCTCTAGTTAAATGGAATTTCAGCAGCTGAACTATAGCTTCTCGTGCCTCCAAGGATCTATCAACCATTTCCACATCTGTATCACCACTCAAATAAGGCAGGTGTATGGGAGGTTTTTGACCATACAAGGCTTCATAGGGGGTACATTTAATCGTGGAATAATAGGTAGTGTTATACCACCACTCTGCTAAAGGAAGGTACTTGGACCAATCCTTAGGACTATCTGAACAGAAACACCTCAAATAAGTCTCCAAGGTTCTGTTCAATACTTCTGATTGACCATCTGTTTGGGGATGGTATGATGTGGACCTTTGTAGTTGTACACCTTGAAGAGAAAAGAGCTCTTGCCAGAAGGAACTCAAGAAGACTAGATCTCTATCACTAGTCATAGTGAGGGGCATACCATGTAGCTTAAAGATCTGGTCAAGGAAACTCTGGGCCACAGTTTGGGCAGTGTAAGGATGCTGCAAACTTAAGAAATGCCCAGATTTAGTTAATCTATCTACAACCACCAGAATCACTTCCTTACCATGTGATTTTGGAAGACCTTCAATAAAATCTAAACAAATATCAGTCCCTACACCTGTAGGAATGGGTAAAGGCTGTATCAAGCCAGGTGAAGCAGCAGCATCATATTTATGCCTTTGGCAGACATCACACTTGTTGATAAAGTCTCTAACATCTGCTACAAGAGACTTCCAATGGAATAATGACTGTAACCTTTTAATAGTAGCATCCATACTAGAATGCCCACCTTGTGTAGTGCTATGCCACAAGATAATAATGTGCTTCCTCAATTGCTGATCATTGCCCACAACCAATCTGCCTTTCCACCTAAGTTGGTTGTTGAACCAAGTATATGCTTTATAAGGTTGAGCCTGCAGTTTAGCTATTAACTCCTGCAGGCAAGAATCATCTCTCCATAATGACTGAATTTGTGCATATAGGGAATCATGAGGAGTCAATAATGAGATAGCTAAAAGTTCAGCATCTGGTTTCCTTGACAATGCATCTGCAGCTTTGTTCTCAGATCCCTTCTTATACTCAATAATGAAATCAAAGGCCATTAATTTGGAGATGCCAGCAACTTGAAAATCAGTATGCACTTGTTGCTCCAATAAGTGCTTTAAGGCCTTCTGATCTGTCCTCACAATGAAGTGATTCCCCATTAGATAATGTGACCATTTAGTGACAGCAAAAATAAGAGCAAGCAACTCTCTATCATAAACTGATAGACTTTGATGCCGGGGAGCTAGAGATTTGCTTATATAAGCAATAGGATGCCCCTGCTGCATCAATACAGCTCCAATCCCCTTTCCACTAGCATCTGTTTCTATTGTGAAAGGTTTGGAATAATCTAGCATAGCTAACACAGGAGCAGAAATCAGGCCTGCTTTAAAGCATTAAAAGCAGCAGTAGCTTCATCATTCCACATAAAACTATCCTTCTTCAACAGATCATGAAGTGGCCTACATATAGTCCCAAAGCCTTGAATAAACCTTTTATAATAGCCTGCAAGACCTAAGAACCCCCTCAACTGCTTGATGTTTACAGGTACAGGCCATTCTTGGACAACAACAATCTTCTTTGGGTCTGTGGATACTCCTTCAGCACTGATAAAATGACCAAGGTACTCAACCTTAGCTACCCCAAAAGCACACTTTGACATCTTAGCATATAACTGATGTTGCTTCATCAGTTCTAATACAGCTCTCACATGATCCACATGAGCAGCTACACTCTTGCTATAAATCAGAATGTCATCAAAGAACACCAAAACTGACTTCCTTAATAAAGGCATAAAAACAGCATTCATCAAACTTTGAAAGGAAGAAGGTGAATTGGTTAATCCAAAGGGCGTAACCAAGAATTCATAGTACCCTTCATGAGTCCTAAATGCAGTTTTGTTGACATCCCCTTCAGCCATTCTTAACTGATGGTAACCAGCTCTAAGGTCTATTTTTGAAAAGACCTCAGCCCCATGTAATTCATCCAGTAAGTTTTCAATCATAGGGATAGGAAACTTATCCTTTATGGTCATCTGATTAAGACTCCTATAATCCACACACAGCCTCCAACTACCATCCTTCTTTCCCACCAATACTACAGGAGAAGCATATGGATTGGTACTATGTTGTATCACTCCTTGATCTAACATTTCCTGTACCATCTTCTCAATTATATCCTTCTTAATCCCAGAATATATGGAAGGCCTCTTATTCACATGATTAGAAGCCTCCTTAAGAGAGATTCTGTGGTCATAAGAACCCATATGAGGTGGTAATGTAGTAGGTGATTCAAAGGCGCATGCATACTGCTTAACAAGAGCTGCTATATCATGTAAGGGATCAGCTCTTGGTATAGCTTGTATGTTGTGACAGTAGGTGTCACTATCTTCACTGGCTAACGACATCATAAAAAATTGTGCTTCATCTCCCTCTTTCTTGATCAAACTCTTAGATTTAGCAGCTTTAAGTTGGTTATTAGCACCCCTAAGAACATGCTTCTTCCCATGATACATGAATTCAATTGTTCTCTTTTTGAAATCAAACAATATTCTTCCTAAGGTATTCAACCATTGAACCCCCAGCACAATATCTATATTTCCCAATGGTAAGAGTAAGAAGTAAGAAGAAAAAGTGGTACCATGTAATAACCAATGCAAATCCTTGCAAACTGAGGCAGTTTGCACCTTTCTACCATCTGCTACACTAACAGATTGCTTTTGAATTGAACAAGCTTTGCAACCTAGTTTTGCCGCTACTGTCTCATCAATAAAATTGTGAGTACTCCAAGTATCTATCAACACTTGCAAGGGCCTTTTCTCATGGTATCCAGTGACTTATAGTTTAATAATCTGCTGCACCTGTGAAAGCTTGTAATGATATCGCCATAAATTCATTTGAATCCACCAATGCTTCTTCTGTCATCGCCTCTGATTCCTCCGCATCTAACTCTTCACCTTTTGTTACTTCCACCAAGTATAATTGTTTGTTACTCCTACACTTGTGGCCTGGTACATACTTATCATCACAGAAAAAACACAATCCCTTCGACCTTTTTTCATCCATTTCAGCTGCGCTCAGCCTCCTACCAAGAATTATGTTGTCTTTTGTAAGGTTAGGTTCAAAAGGCTTTTTGATAGTGGAGTTTGGTAATTGGCTCTTTTGGTTATACTGGAGTTTGCTGTGATTAGGAATTGGTAAAAGTCCAGAACTGTTACTCATTTTAGGCTTAAAACCCCAAGACTCAGCTTAAGCCTCAAACACCTCCTCCTGCAATCTTGCAATTCTGTAAGCCTGTAACAATGTTCTAGGTGATTGGATTCTCACAGCTTTGTTCAATTCTGGTTTAAGGCCACCTAAGAAACAACTAATTGCATTTTCATTGGACAAATTAACCCAGTCAACAACCTATCAAATTTTGCTTGGTAGTCTCTAACACTACCAATTTGTTGCAGATTTTTCAAAGCCTCCCTATGATCTTCAAATCCCTCTCCAAATCTTTTATTCAAGGCTAACACATATTCAGTCCACGTAGGTTCTAACACTGAATTCTTAGATTTCACGTATGATCTATGCCACACAATAGCTTCTCCATCAAAATGAATGGAAGCCACCTTAACCCTCTGATCAAAAGCTACCTCATCCATAGAAAGAATTGATCGACCTTATACAACCAGCTTTTTAAGTCATGACCAGAGAATCGAGGAAATTCAAGTTTAGAATATCGAGTGAGGAAGTTACCATGAGAATTTGCACCTTGATGAACATCTCTGACCCTTCCATCTTGCTGAATCTCCATCGAACCAGATCTGCCAGTAGCAGATTCTGCTCTGACTGGTTCCTTTTCCTTCCCTTTTTGATTCATTACCCCCATAGATTCCTTCAATTCCAGCAATTCTTTGTCAGTTTGTACATTATGCTCATTAATAACCATCATTCCATCCATCAATTTCTGCAATTGATCATGAACGGCTATCAATTTATCTTCCAGTTCCTCAACAGTTTTCTCTGAATTCTTGATGCGCGTCTGATTCGAGCTGCCAAGGATTGCGAGCTCTGATACCAAATGATGCAATGTAACTAAATTTGATGAAACTAGTCAATCTAGGAGCTAAAGCTCGAAGAAGGTGTTAGCTAAGTCAATGCGAGAAGATAGCTTGATAAGAAGAGAATTTAGAAAGAAGAGATTGTATTAACTTCCAAAAGTGTCATTCTATTACAATTCATCCATCTATATAGTTCTTAGCTGAAGATTCTAGAAGTAGCTATTGATTACAACTTGTAACTAACTTTTAACTAACTTCTAACTACCCTAACTAACTGTAACTAACTCGCCACGTCAGCTACCAGTTAGGATAATTCTGTTACTCTGTTTCTTCTTCTTAACTGATCAGCTTCTTCTTCTTGCTGCTTTGATCCTCATCGTGTAAATTTGTATCATATTTGCCCCTCTGTTTCGGTACTAGAATAATCATAAACAATGTTGGAAGAGACCCAAAATATCGATAGAGGGCATCTGGGGATTCAAAGAAAGAGAATTTCCTCGGATATTTTTCATAAGTTTCTGGAAGGTAAAAAATTTCAGCAAATAAACTCAGAAAACCATGGAATTCACAGGTAAAAAATGGGGAAGGAAAGGGAATTAAGGAAAAATGTATGTCTTAAACACGTGGCACTCAAATAAAGCCTCAGAGAGAAGGTTTCCGCAGTTATCTTGATTGTTTTTTTCTCCATGCCCATGCCATATGTGGTTTAGGGGAGCAATAGTTCCACTTTTCACAAGTTGGGGTTGTGTAAAAGGATGTCGCTAAGAAAAGATTTGTAAAAGAATTTTGGTACAAGTTTAGGGGGTAAAGTATGTACTAAAGGCATTAATATTTAATGCCGAAGTAATATAGATGCAAGGGCATAGAAGAATTGGTTACGGGTTTATCATAAGACAAGAAATAAGTACACCTGTTAGCTAAAAAAGTAAAGGTTATTCACTTTGACTCAGAACAAGAAAATTTTAGGACCTGGAATTATTAAAGGAACAACTTAAGTTTAGGACAAGGAATCCACAGTAAAGTTAGGTCACGACAGCAACTCCATAGTGATTCTAACTGCAGTTAAAGGTGAAAAAATAGAAGGAAATGACCTGCCAGTAAAATCGAAGCCAGTTTTCATCTATAATTGAATCTGAGTCATCTAGTTCCTTCCATTTTTGAGACAGCATATGAGCCAAATCAATTTCACCGTATTCGAGAACCATGTATATGTATCCGTCTTCTTTGACTCTGCTTTCATTATTACTCATTGAACCATTCATGACTTCATCTAGTAACCTCTTATCTGTGACCTAACAACAAAACGGACGTCAGTATTTGCTCAAAAAGTAAACTGCAGATATCGAAAAACCCAGATAGTGACCCCAAACACCAAATACAGGCACATGAAATTCTAGCCTTATCGGTAAGCCTATACTTCAGATTGAGTAGCTAAGTTAGCAATTTAAACACAATAATACCTGGAGACAATCAATCATTCTGTGTCAACCCAGCTTTTGTTTAATAAACCCCTAAGATTTTAACTCTTCAAGACAAGGAGATCCGTCTATCAGCTTTTTAAAACTGTAGCTACTACCACATTACAGACTGCATGTTTTGGGTTAAAATCAAGAGGATCATCATGAATATTATGTAAATATTTTCCTAATGATTACATTATGGTCAAGAAAATCATTAAGATATATGCCATAATAGTTCCAATCCTGGGAATTAGGAAACTTTATGCTCATAATTACTATATAAGGAGCGCTAGTGTTCATTATAAACTAATTTCAAAAGAAGTGTTTTTTCTCTTTTTCTATGTGCTCATCCTTGTGTAGTTATCATCTCTCCTATGGAGCTGCCAAAGTCTCAACATGGAAATGTCCATTTCCAGATTGATGGACATTCATATAGCAGCACAAAAAACTTAACCACTCCCTCCATTTCAATTTATGCGAGACTGTTTGACTTGGCACAAAGTCAAAGAAAAATAAAAAGAATTTTACCTTAAAAGTTTAAAGGGTAAAAGCTTTGTGGGGTCATAACATATATGTGGCTATAAAAGCGTTCTCATTATGGGTAAAACGAAAAGTATAAAGTTAAATTGTTTCCAATATCATTTTTTGGAACGGACTAATAAAGAAAGTGTGTCATACAAATTGAAATGGAGGGAGTATAAGTTTTCTTGAACGTACAACAATAATGAGATGTATGAGAAAAAGAAATTAATAGCTTTATTTGAAACTTGCTTTCTAATTCCAGCATGTTTAAGTTTAACATGGTCAATCCCAGGTGTATTCAACTTGTACACTAGGAAGACAAGTTATTTGGGAACAGAAATAGATTAGCATCCTTGAATTTTCTGGTTCTCACTTTGATCAGTACTAGTCTAAGAAGTTAAGGAAATCAAAAACATGTTCCCAGAGCGCCACCCTCTCCCCAAAACTAAAAGCTTTTTTATAATCTAATAAACTTCCCAAATGCCTAAGCAATCTTATCAATCCAATGGTGAAGAATTATTGGATGATGTTCAATGTTGGATGATCTGCTTCACTTAAAGAAAAGCTTTTTTCTTCTTTCTTTTTTCTGTTTAGCAGACAATTAACACACGAAACTAGGCAAATCCAACTGTTGTTACTATTTCTGTCAGCATGTTCACTGACGAGCAACTACCATCGCCCTCCTGTTGGCTACAGAATGGTCTCAATTGTTTCAACTAGAACATAGGCCAGAGTTCAACCCCAGTAAACTTATCATTTTCGAAAGAAATCTAAAATGCCAATGCAAAGTACAAACCTCATAGTCAATTAGTTGAATAATGTTGTTCTTTCCCTTCAGTCTCTTTAAATACTCAATTTCCTGACAAAACCCATATGAAGTAGCATAGTCACGACCTTTAAGCTTGATTTTCTTCAAAGCATAAATTGAGCAATCTGATGCAATGACTTTGTGGACCTCACTACTTCCACCACTACCTATCTTTCCAAGCCTTTGGTAATGCTTTCCATTAACTTTGAAAAAAGTATCAGGATCATAACTTTTTTTACGAGAAGAAGATGGCGCCTTACTGCCTATGCTTTTTTCTTCCTTTTTAGACTTAGAAGGTTCCAACTTCACATTGGAAGATGAAACTTTTGACAAGGGAGCTTCTGATTGTATATCGGTGACACATTCTTTGGCTGAGTTATCTTCAAGAGGGGAAGTATCTTTAGGCATGTCACCTGTAATCGGCATACTACTCTTTTGTCCTTCAGCCAGATTAGGTCTCTTAAATTCTGAATCAGTTCCAGTGGTAGAACTAGGTACCGCCACAGCAGTATGATCAACTGAAAATCTGTTTTCATGCTTTGGAAAAGGATATGATGGCTGCATCTGATGTTCAGATTTAAGTTTAGGTTCCCCCAGTGACTCCATAGAATTGCTCGTTAGATGAGGCTGTGAACAATAGGTTGTTGAGTTTAGCATGGGAGCAGATGTGGAGTTTATCAATGTTGTCGTAGTGCAAGATGACCCAACGACTGAAGCTTGAGTCATAGGATGGCTCAAATCACTCCGTAAGAAGTTCCTGAATTGGTGAATCTGATCTGTAACTCCTAATGTCCTATTTGCCAATAGAGAAGAATTCCCGTTACCATCCACATCTGTGCTTTGGATATTTTGATCTCTCAAGACTTGGCTAGCAGCAGTCACAGCCTCCATCTGATTGCCTACACCCCAATCCATTTCTGCCAATGTAAGTGAATTCAAATGAGATAAAAAGCTCTGTTATAGTGACTGTTTGGTCATTGACACCGGCATAAATCTGCAAACTACTAAACTGACCTAGTTTACAGAGTAGATTAGCCAGTAAGACATCCTTTAGTTTGATAGATAAGCACTAAACAGATTATTCAGTTGATGAAATACGCAAAAGCTAAAGATACGTCTGATAGAAAAGATGGTCATATGCAGTGAAGTTAGAGGAGTTCATAAATGAAGTATACTATCATTACCCTGCGACTTGGAAGTGCTATCAGCAGCAAAATGGACCCTCTTCTGCCCTTCAGCCAATAAAATATGTTCACACTCTGTAACCGAGGAAGCAGCTGTGATGTTGCTTCTACGACCAGTAAAGGATCTTGGTTGATCTCTCAAACTGTTGAAAGAATTATAATTCTCTTCATGTGCATCCACAGTGGAACCATATTCTGAAGGTGGCATATACGCATCCTCTTGAGCTTCTACAGTACCAGAGCCAATGCTCTTTGGTTGTGAAATACATTCCATTAGTCTGTGACTCAGAGAAATCTCATCTTGGGTCTTCTTTGTATCAAGTGCACAATCTGTATTCAAAGTAGAGCCTTTTAAGGCTCCCCGCTGAGGAGCTACCGATCTCCTTGCCATAAGAACATTTGACTGCATTGTACCTAAAGAATTCTTATGTTAGATCTCTTGGCTTTTAAAGTTGTCTTTGAGTGGTGAATCAGAATGGCCAAGCTCCCAAATTTTGGGAAAAAGGAAAAAGACAAAATAAGACGAACCAAAACATAAAAGGAAAGAGAAAAGCTCTTGGAACTCCCTTTGCCACCACACTAGAATTTTCTCTTATGTCTAAGGGATTCAACACCTTTATTTTTACCCCAAAAAATGGTTTTGCCCTACTTGCACAGTATATTTTTTTCCTTCGTTTAACCTAGCTCCACTACTCTCAATACTACAAAATTACCAAAAATTGATAGGACATGTCACCAGAAACCCTAGAAGCTTACATACACTATAGGAGATAAAAAGCCCTAAAACAGCCAAAACATTAGAAAAGATAATTATCACCAAAGGAATCCCTACCGAGCGGACGAGGGCGTTTGATGGCTTGAATGTGACGGATTAAATCCGACTGAGAAGATGAGGAAGACGACGGTGTCGCTGTTGTAAACGAACGGCTGACGTTGGCGGATTCTGACGGATGAATGGAAATGGGCTTAGTCCCTGCTACTGCTGGTTGGCGTTCTAGAAGGTTCGCCGTCTCACTTTCCATTGATCAATTGCGACTTGCATTTCTCTCCAATTTGTTCGCTACAGTAGTGCACAATTCGCGGATAGAAATATCGGTACATATCCGTACATATCCATATCCATATATATAGAAACAGAGAAATGAAAATTTAGATGGTGCTTAGTTTATGAAAATGGTGACGAATCTGTGGATCCATGACCACCACTGAGTGTGTGTGAGAGAGTGAGAGAATTTAGAGCTTATAGGTGAGAGAAAGGCTTTCTCATAAGTTCAAAATGGCTTTCTCATAAGTTCAAAATGGCTTCTTGGCGCTCCTTCCACAAATGGGCTGCTTCCTTTGCACTTTGCGCCCTAGTGTGTGTCATTTTGCACTTTGCACCCTATCCATTTTATCTTTCAAGTTTCAACGTGTTCTATGGAAAATATAATTCGAACGGCAAAAAAATACCCCTCAGGCCTCAACTATGGGCATTACGTAACTTTAAGGAAATTATCAGCTATTTCCATTTATAAGTAGCTCATTATAAAAATTGATCAATTTATAAAATATTACCAATATTAGTCAAATATTATTAATATTAGCCAATTAATTATTTGTAGCAAAAAAAGTTAATTTTTTTTTTCTTTTGAGTGGGTATTATTAGAATATATTGGGTACGTCTTATGGAGCTTGAATAGCAATTTTGGGATGATTTGGTGAAGTTTTGGGGTGACTTGAATTGAAAATTCGAAGTAAAAACTGAACGTAAAAAAAATAATGTGTGTATCATTTGTGTATCACATATGTATTATATTTGTATCAATTGTGTATCACATGTATATCTGTGTGTGAGATACATCTTTGATACATGTGTCGCAGAAGAATTTTTGAACTTGATTTAATTACGAATTTTGATACAAAACCAGTCCAAATCACCTCCAACCTTCCTCAAAGTTTGTATATTGACTTATCTATATGTTTTCATTGAATTTCACTGTACCCATTGAAAAGTTCCTTTTTTGCTTAGATTTTTGGAGTATTGTATATTTTTTTATATTTCATCACCTTATTTGCTACCTCATCCATGAAATTTCCTTTCCGTCTTACATCTAATGTTGCTAATCACGCTTAAAAATATGAAAGGAGATTTTTACATGTGATTCTTTGAGAGAAAGAACCTTATTTATTTGATTTTTCAATTTTTATATGTGTTTGGCTAGTTTTAATAAGTTTACGACTAATGGCTAGAGAAGTTGGTGAGTTGAGACTTATTTGGGACATTTTGTGTAAGTTTGCTAACTTTAATCTTCAATTGAATTTGGTCTTAAATACTATATTCTTCAGCGTTGTTTGTGATAGGGATAAGCATATTAATCTTGTGGGTATAACTAATACTAATTACCACCTATGTCCATTTATAAGTAGATCATTATAAAAATTAGTCAATTGATAAAATATTACTAATATTAGCCAATTAGCTATTTGTAGTAAAAAAATATAAAAATTTTGTTTTGTATTGAGTGGGTGTTATTAGAATAGATTGGGCACAACTTAAGGAGCTTGAATCTCAGTTTTGGGATGATTTGGTGAAGTTTTGAGGTGGTTTGAATTGAAAATTCGAAGTAATAACTGAACATGAAAAAATGATATGTGTATCATTTGTTTATCACATATGTATCACATTTGTATCAATTGTGTATCACATGTATATCCATGTATACCTGTGTGTGTGATACATGTTTGATACATGTGTCGCAGAAGAATTTTTTGAACTCGATTTAACTACGATTTTGATACAAAACCAGTTCAAATCACCTCCAATCTTCCTCAAATTTTGTATATTGACTTATCTATATATTTTCAATGAATTTTAACTATACCCATTGATAAAGTTCCTTTTGTTTAGATTTTTGGAATATTTTATATTTTTTTGTATTTCATTACCTTATTTACTACCTCATCTATGAAATTTCCTTTCCGTCTTGTATCTAGTGTTGCTAATCACGCTTAATAATATATATATAACATTTTGGGTTATACTTAATATATATTACTTAATTCTCTTTTTTTTTCCGCCTTCCTGCGATCATATATATCCTTTTGGGTTAAGATACTCAAGTGAAGCATAACATTGTATTACAAGAAGCTTTTACAAGTACCTTCTTCCATGTTTGCTCCTCCATATGGGCATCAACAATGACAACACCCATCACACCCCCTTTGTCACGATCCAAATTTCCCTCCGTTGGGTACCGTGGTGGCACCTAGTCTTAGGGACTAGGTAAGCCTAACATATTACTGAGCATCAACAATAATGAAATAAAACATAACAGTCTCGATATGGAAATCTTGACAGAGTTCACAATTTTCCCAAAATCCGGTAAGTACAAGTCATAAGCTTTATGAGTCTTTCTACCAGATCTAAATGCAACTGTCTAGAAGTAATAAGTACAGTTGGAAATATACAGGAAGGTGACTCCGAAGCCTGCGAACGCAACAAAAGGTTTACCTTGAGTCTCCTCAGCAACCTCTACACAGCTAGCAACAATCAATACCTGGATCTGTGCAAACAAAAATGCACAGAAGAGTAGTATGAGCACACCACAGCAGTGCCTAGTAAGTATCAAGACTAACCTCGGTGAAGTAGTGACGAGGACCAGTCCAGACACCCACTGGTCTAATAAGAAAAAGGCATAAATAGTAATGACCGAAACAAATATTTATCTAAAGATCTTCGAATATAATTAACAACAGGAAGTATAAAGCGGAAGGAAGTGCAGTAATCGAAACCACGGAACAGCATAGCAGAAAATACGCAAGAGGGAAAGGACAACACACAAGTCAAGACATAAATCACAATACCATAAAAACACTCAACTCAGCACATGTATCAATTTACTCACGTCAAGCATTAGCAATTTAATCTCAATAAAAACCCAGTCAAAACTCGAGTAAAAACTTTTAAAACATGAATTTATATCGGAAACTTTTGAAAATATAATCTTTTCAGGATTTAGGAAAAAACTTATTTGAAACATACTTTTTCTGAATGTATATGCATATATATGCGTTTATAGAAGAAATCGTTGGACATAGTCCCTTTAAGATACGTTGTATGAAAATATATATATTTATCTCAAATACTGCTCCTTCGAATATCATTTGTTAAAAATATATACTTTCCCAAATACTGTCTTTCTCAAATCTTATTTGTTCAAATATACTTTCCCAAATACTACTTTTTCAAATATCATTTGTTCAAATATACTTTCCAAAGTAGAAGTCTTTCAGACACAGCTCTTCTCGGAGATAATTGCCTTTCAGCTATACGTTTCGATATATGTATATATATATATATATATATAATGTGATGCAGGGAAAAGTCCCAGGTCTAAGCCCGTAGTCCTAATGCAACTACTCAATGCAATGCAAGGGAAAGGCTCAGATCTCTGCCTGCAGTCCCTATGTATGCAATGCAGTATGAGGGAAAGGCTCAGGTCTATGCCCGCAATCCCTGTATGCAATGCAAGATGAGGGAAAGGCTCAGGTCTATGCCCGCAATCCCTGTATGCAATGCAAGATGAGGGAAAGGCTCAGGTCTATGCCCGCAATCCCTGTATGCAATGCAGGATGAGGGAAAGGCTCAGGTCTATGCCCGCAACCCCTATATGCAATGCAGGATGAGGGAAAGGCTCAGGTCTATGCCCGAAATCCCTATATACAATCCAATGCAAGGCGCCGAAAGAAAACAACCAGATCACAACAAAACATTGCACAAGCCACAATGAACATCCCAGCAAAACAGGAAGGCACAATGCAAGGTGTGACGATAAATTCAACACGAGAACTGCAATCCAATAGTGGCAAAACTCACTCATAAGCATAAATCACTTAAGGGGAAAAACCAAGTATCAGTGAAACAATGTAACGAGGGGAAAATCTAACAATTAAAGCAACGATTCGCAATACTCAAGTCAATAAATAGAGAACCAATCATCCCGGCAAGGGAAACAGCTATAACCAATCTCACCTAGACAATTAACTTCACCGGATAAACTCAACTCGAACGAATATTCCATAGGTAGGCAACCCCTAAGTAATGTCACTAACATAGGGAGTTACCCAATTAATCCTAAGAAACACTTAAGGGAGGGGAATCACGTAAATCACGATATACGACTCACGGGCATGCTTGATACCAAGGTATAGATATACCAATTACTGTAAAACAATTATGGGGGCGAGATCATACTGATCTTAATCATATAAGCAGAGTATGAAGAAAACTATAGCGTAACGGTAAGAAAAACAAGGTCTGCAAATAAGAAGCAAGGAAACACCAAGCAATCAACTTCTAATTTATCAAGGAGAGACGAAGCTAGCAATCAAGGATCGAGATATAACAATTTGCAGTTCATACGCGGGGAATATAAGGACCTAAAATCCTAGAAGGGCAATCTAATTGCACATAAGTCCGAGTACGCACTCGTCACCTTGCATACACGGACTACAATCAACATAGAAGACTCAAATCCTAAGGGGTAGTTTCCCCCACACAAGGTTAGGCAAGATACTTACCTCAAAGACGACCACCGGAATACTCAAAGGTAGCCTCCTCGGGCGGAAAGACTTCCGGACGGCTCAAAGCCAAATATAACAACTTCAAAAAGCACATAACACGTATAAGGAATGATTCCGAATAATAAGTTTCAATCTTTGCTAATTTATAAAAACCGACCCAAACGTCGACCCCCGAGCCCACACCTCGGAACCCGATAAATTTTATAAATTCCAATTACCCATTCCGATACGAGTTCACCCATACTAAATTTATCCAAATCCGATGTCATTTGGTCATTTAAATCATGAAATTTCGTTTATAAAGTTTTCTTTCAAAACCCACAATTTCCCCAACCCAAAACACAATTTAAATGATAAAAATAAGAACTAATTTGTGAAATATAATTAATTAAGGTGGAAGAACACTTACCCATTTGATTTGTGTGAAAAACCCTCAAAGAATCGCCCAAAACCGAGCTCTAGAACTCAAAATGTGATAAAAATGGCTAAACCCTCGTTTTTGGAATTTTATAATCTGCCCAGGTGTTTAATGAACCGCAATCGCGGAAATACGTTTGCGATCGCGTAGAGGAAAATATTATAGGCCTGAAATGATTCTATGCGATCGCGAGAGAAGTCATGCGATCGCGAAGAGGAGAAAGCCACTGCCCAGAGAAATTAACTATGCGATCGCGAGTTACCGTATGTGATCGCGAAGAAGAGGAAAATATACTTCTGCGATCGCGGGCGTGAGAATGCGATAGCGTAGAGTTAAGTCTTCGAACTGTGCGATCACGATAGACTATGCGATCGCGAAGAGGAAAAACTGGGCTGCTCAAATTTACACTATGCGATCGTGGGCTCATTGTTGCGATCGCATAGAAGGAAACCAGAAGGAAGTTTCAGCAGTTCAAAAATAGGGAAAATGGACCCGACACCCATCCAAAACACACCCGAGGCCCCCGGGACCCCGTCCAATCCCACATACAAGTCATGTAGCCTAACACGGACTCGCTCGAGGTTTCAAAACACATCACATAACACTAAAACAACGAATCAAACCAAAAATCAAAACTTAGAAATTCCAAAACTTCAAATATCAAGACTCGCGTCGAAACCTATCAAATCAACCCGGAACGACGTGAAATTTTACAGACAAGTCCCAAATAGCACAACAGACCTTCAGCCACTCCCAGAATTCCATTCCGAACCTGATATCGAATTTTTACCTATCGGTCAGAATCGCCGAAATTCTAACTTTCGCCAATTCACATCAATTTGCTCTACCGACCTCCAATTCCAATTCTAGACACACGCCTAAGTCCAAAATCATCATACGAAGCTGTTGGCGCCAACCAAAACTCGTTCCGAGATCGTTTACTCAAAAGTCAAACCTCCAGTCAACTTTCTTCATTTTAGCTTCTAAATTGAAAATTCTCACAATAATTCGACTCCGGATTATCCGGTAACTGGATCTAACCACGCACACAGATCGATATACATAATGTGGAGTTGATTATGACCTTATACCACTGAACGGAGCTTAAACTCTCAAAATGACCAGTCGGGTCATTACATAGTCGCGAAACTTAAATGTCATATGATCACTACAATTGTCGATGAACAATTGCTTATCCATATCATGGATACCTTCTCAGACGATAAAAAAAATAGAACCACCGGTCACAACCAAAAAATATAAATCTCAACTTTTCGGAATAGTTAGAACATAAGACCTCTAACAGAACAAACTTAGAAAATAGAAAGGAATTTTAGTTTACCGTGTTCTCTTTCGATTTGGCTGCCGCAAAATGACTCACATGCATTCTAATAGAAATCTTGAAGAACTGGGAAAGAAAAGATAAATTTGAATGTAGTTGGGAACTCTTAGAAGCAAATAGCAAAAGACGACATCTACGATTGCACCTAAATTAGAGCTCATTTTCTTATAGTAATAAAAGTTAGAAATGACCATTATGAGGAATACAAATAGAATGATCAGTTACAATTAGGAGGAATATATATATATATGAAAGGCTGGAATAGTAACTATTGAGACATTTTTACAACGTTTTTTACATTAAAGAATAGAAAAGAGGGGAGTAGTAATGATTGAGACATTTATTCTTACAAAAATAAGAAAACATAAATAGAAAGAAAGAAAAAAGTCAAAAAAAGTCAAAAAAAGATAAATATGATCTTTGGCCGAAGAGAGGTGTCAACTCATCTTTCATTGTCCCAACTTTATATATATATAGAACAAATTTGCTCTCCCCGATAAAATTTTGTCCCGAATATGCCCTTATTATTAGTTAAAAGAGTTGAATCACATCTAATTTAAAGTCATGATTTAACATCAATTAAATAGAACACAGATTCAGAAAACCAAATATTTTTCATCAATAAATAATCCTTAAGAATTCAGTACCAAATTAAAAATAAATCAATGATGAAATATTTGAAAGTAAATAGAAAAATTGTAGGGAAATATTATGTACACTAAATAAAAAGTTTTTATCTTATTGGAAAAACTATGATCATTGCCATGCCAAAAAATAAAACTGATAAAATATGAATTTTCTTTATCTTCTTTGTCCTTGGTTTCTTTCAATATACTTCATGTGTATGATTTTCTTTTTGAACTCCATTAGTACCAAAAATAATGGACAACTTTCAAACTATTCTAAAGAATATGATCAATTCTTGTAGGTTGGAGTTTCATGCTTGAAATTTATTCCAATAAATATTGTATTTTCGCTGGCTGTGATTGTAACTGCGTGTTTATTAGCAAAAAAGTTAACATTAGTAATCTTAGTTGCCCATTTTTGCTCTGGCATTTACATTATAGCCTACAAAAATAGTTACAAATGATTGTTGTAAAAGGTCCATCCATATTCACGTAGCATTTTAGTAACCCACTTACGGCTCGTTTGGATAGCTGTTACCTATTGTATTGTACGTATCGTGTTATTACTTTAAATATAATGCTTGTTTTGATTGTTATTTAAATTTTATTATATCATATCGTTAATGTATACGGCCGAAATCGGGGGAGTCCGATTTCGAAGTTTTGCTACATCGAGCCCGAGCTCGGAAGGCTCGAAGAAAGGATCAAGCTCGATCTCAAAATGCACATCTCGAGAGAATACATCGAAGGCCCGACATGGCCTACCTCGAGGCAGTGCAAAATGATGACAATCAAGAAAAAGCGGGAATTTCCCAAGAACACGTGGTAAAAGTAGATAAGATTTGTTAGAGACCGTACAAATCCGTATTAGGCCGCTATACAGCTGTACCAATAATATTCTTTGTCATTATTAGAAATGTACCATATTGGAGTTTCCCCCTCCTATATAAAGGAGACCCCAATCATTTGTAAAAGGATCATTCACTACAATAGAACATTTTATTCTGCTTTTCTCGTTTAACGTGCTCAACATTATTCTTCAGCTTTATTGTTCTTCATTTATTGTTCTTTGTTTATTGTTCATAACTTACTGCTATTGACCGACCTCGATATCCCCAAAGCTATTGAGCTCGAGGCCCCCTGTCCTTTGACACGTTGTTTGGCGACTATTTCTTCTTACTTACACTTAATATTTCTTGGTTATTCCCTAGTATTGAAATAAATCACATATTTTTAGAACCACAAATCACATTTAATTGTTAATACCATTTTCGAGGTAAACAGTTTGGCGCCCACCGTGGGGCTAAAGATAACAGTGATTATTTTGGTGCTAGTTTTTTGATAACACAAATTATTCTTCACACTTTTTCTTGTCCAAAGGTTCTTTGATTTCAAGTCAAAATATGTCTAACACTGCAAACGCATCCGAGCACGGAAACAACGGTGTTGGATTTCATGGAGAAAATAGTGCAACAACTTCAGGGACCGGTGTACCACCGCTAAACCCTGGGGTGGCACCAACTCCTTGTGATGACCTAAAAGGTCATCCTAAGTAATTCCAGTATAATCTGTGTTCCGAAGCCCCGAAGGCCTCCGTTATTCTCACCTCGATATGCGTGTGCAACCAAGGCGTGTAGCCGGGAAGTCCTTATGTTGAAATTTGATGAAAATGGAATTTTATGATAATTAAATGAATAAAGTTGACTTTGGTCAACATTTTTGGTAAACGGACCCGGACTTGTGATTTGACGGCCCCGGAAGGTCTGTAGGAAAATATGGGACTTGGGCGTATGCCCGGAATCGAATTCTGAGGTCCCAAGCTCGAGAAATGAATTTTTAAAGAAAATTATTTTCTGAAAATAATAAAGGATTTTGAAAATGAATTATTATGTGAAAATCGTGTTACCGGGCCCGTATTATGGTTTCGAAGCCTGGAACAGGTTTATTATATGTTATGTTACTTATCTGTGAAATTTGGTGTAAAACGGACTTGAAATGATGTGGTTCGGATTAAAATCGGATAAGTTAAGCTTTATGAAGTTTTAAGAAAATTCTATGAGTTTTAAGGTTTAATTCCTTTTTTTCGATGATATTTTGGAGATTTAAAAGCTTGAATAAGTCCGTAGGATGTCTTGGGAGTTGTGTGTATTTTTGGTTTTGAGACCCGAGGGCTCGGGTGAGTTTTGGGTAGGCGTCGGGGTGCTAACGTGT